>CABFVZ010004317.1:40349-51653 GCA_902151445.1 Timema monikensis
CCCCCCCCCCCCCCATTTTTATCTTTTTTGTTTATTCAAACATGGCATCACGTGAGCTATTGCGTACGCATATGTGTGTTTTTGTTAGCCACGCGTACTCACTTTTGAAAAAAATATAATTGTGAATCAAGTTTCAGACGAATGTGTGCACAGCTGCTAACAAAAATAAGGTCAGAAAAAGGTATTCATAAATTTGTAGGCATCTCACAATTTACAGTTTCTGATCATCTGATCATTTATTTTTTAAAAACACGCTAATCTTGTGCAAAAGATGTTTATACCTTCCAAGCGAGCTATATATTTACACTAATATAATGACAAGTAAGATAGAATTTAAAGAAAAAGCACCTTCATCAGTGTGGAGGAAGTGTTAGAAACAATTTACTGGAAAATCTCAGTAAACCCAGCTACACATACAGCGATAATCCAGTCTATTGCGATTCAAACTTCACGTGATCATCAGCGTGAATAATGGACCATTATTTAAACCGAAGTAGCTTAGATGTAGGTCGATGATTAAAGAGCATGCCTCAAAGCTATTTACCACGGCCATGACACTCATAGTTAATTTTTCATATGAAGGGCCTTAACTGCCAGCTAGAAAAGTTACTTACTATAATTATATACTTTCACGTATCCATACGTCAATTAATGTGATCTGCTGCTGTAGCGTTTGATATCATATAAATACCAATAAAATACCAAAGTAAAATTGTAAAATGCTATCAATGCTGGCTGCAAAAAAAAGTTTGTATTTTCTAAAAGGTTCTTTTTATTTAAGTTGAGGTATGTTTGTTGTTGCATTTAATTTGAATTGTCGAAAAAAGATTTGTTATTTCTACAAAGCTTATCATATAATTAATCGAGAATATTATGACAGAAACATTGAATGTAAGCAGATAGCTTTACTTAACATTGTGATATCCGCATCGGTGGGCACGTGGACTAAACGTCAGTCTCATTAGCCAGTAGTTGGCGTTAGAATCCTAGCCGGGTGTGTAATGGGGGTGTTTTTATCCCTAAATGTTTTCTAGCTTTCCCTGAACTGCAAATGCGGGTACACTTCCTCTAAAGTAAACCCTCCTTAAACCTACCCCAAGAGTGTAATTAAACACTGATAGCCTTGATAGGTGTAAAAAAAGAACAATACAAAGACACATATTATCTATTAAGGCATGTATTATAAATCATTTGGGTAAATTTTCCTTTTCTGAACAATGTACTAACACAATGAGAACCTCTAGTTGACAACAATGTCTTAAACAACATATTTCTGAAAATACACCCTTCCAATTCATTTATTTTTGTATGTTTATTACTCCCATTCAAACCTTTCAACCTGTTCTCAAAACAATAACGAGGTTTATTCCAAGTAGCCACCGTGGTTCGGATTCCACGTTAAACTGTAGGTCCTTCATTTCATCTCACAATCACCTTACCATTACACATTAGCGTAAGTGCGTATAACCCGAACGGGTAGTAAGACGCGGTGCTAATAATAATAATAATAATAATAACGAGGTTTACACTACATCAAAGCGCTTGTATTGGTAGATACTTGGACAAATACCTGCGGCTCCTCAATTGAAAGTGTGTGTATATATATATATATATATATGCCACTATAAAGTCTTTAAAACCACAACACCTACTTTTGTTTCTTGTTGGTTCAACTCCTTTTGTAGAAGAGAATTCTTATTTATTATGTAAGAGGGGAGTGATTATTTTAAGAGAGAGAGAGAAGCAAGTAAGGAGAGGTGAAGGAGGGGTGGAACTTCTTCCCCCTGCACAACAAGATACCCTCAAGTGAGCGAATAAATCAGATGATAACGTATTTGAATAGCCTCGGCAGTAGATGACAATGGGTGTATCGAATGTTGGTGCATTGTCTCCCTCGGTTTGTGTATAGAACTTCAGATGTATACAGGATGTAAAAGGGAATTAGGGAGCCGAGAATAGGGGGGAAGGGGGGGTAATGCTTTGTGGTGGTCTCTCGCGAGATCTCCCCCACCCCCTCAACTCATTTTATTAGCGACGTGAAAAATAAGAGAGAAAAATTCTTTTGACATACAACGAGATGAACAATGAAATTAAATTGCCCTATACTATACAATTTCTATCCTCCATTTTCACTCACTTTTTTTCCCCTTCCCTATTTTCATCTTTCTTTCACATTTCCCTAGTAATTTTTTTTATGTCATATCATCTCTCTTTCTCTGACTCACTATTAAAAACAACAAAAAAATCCATCTTTGTCTTTCTAGTTACCAAATTAATGCATTGTGGTATCGTTATTTTTCCCCACAACTAACTCTCCCCTGAGAACTCTAGCCCCCCACGTCCCTTCCCTTACGTACACTTTCTCATTGCCAGCGCACTTCCCCTCTACTGCTAGCCCCTGGCGTACTATTCAAGACCTTTAACCCTAACGAAACCAAATGTGCTCTTCCCTTCCTCCGCCTACCACCCTAATTGTGGTTCAGCTAACGAAAATAAGCCCTTTGTTCCTTCCATTTGGTAGTCAGAATGAATTGATAGAAGAACAAATTACAAAAAATTGTATTTTTCTGACCTTTCCTCCTCCATCTCGGGCTTCAAAATAGGCATTATATTTGATAAGTTATACATATTTGATCCTTTATTTGCCTTTACGTCTTTCAGACTTAAATATGTTTCCCACAAGATAGTAGCCCATGCCTATAACATAGACCAAATGCCTCTAATCTAAAAGATTATTATTATTAGCACCACGTCTTACTACCCGTTTGGGTAATACGCACTTACGCTAATGTGTAATGGGAGGGTGATTGTGAGATGAAATGGAGGACCTACAGTTTAACGTGGGATCCGAACCACGGTGGAGGCCTGGCATTCCCCACATTAATCTAAAAGAATTTTATAACTATTATTGTATTTGATACAAACATGTGTGTGTGTTTGTGTGTGTGTGTGTGTGAGTGTGTGTGTGAGCGCCTACGCGTACGTGTATGTGTTTAGAGTAAAATGTTATCAATGTTGATCATAAAAAAAAATTATATTCTCTAAAAAGATCTTCCTAAGAAAATGGTACCGTTGTTAAGCAAGTACAAGGTCACCAAAGACACTAGCTATCACAGTGTAATTGAGACTAATGAAACGATTTCATCATTTATTTATTTTTAAATACAATACAATTGAATACATTTTAAATGGGGAAAGCTACCAAAATGATTTTAAGTTCGTTGTTGTAAAGTGACGAACACAGAAAAATGCACTTCGATGCGTTTTCTGGTTGGAGAGAATTCGTGTATCTATTTCCCGGTATCGACCGTTAATTCATCATTGCTAGTAGTGAAAACATTTTACTCTAGTCTATTATCAGTGTTATTTTATAGGTATTAATAATATGTAAAACGTGACAGCTGGAGATCACATGACTTGAAGTATGAATAAGTGAAAGTGGTCTATATCTAGTAACTTTTATATCAATAAGAAAAGGCTCTTACTATATAAATTGGACTGTATATAACTTAAGGGCGCGTGAAGAGAGCGCATTTTAAGTATTATTAACATCATTCACCCGTTTCCATGGCTAAATGCTCTAAGGCAGGAGTTGAGCCACCTCTTTGATATCGCTGACCATATGGGCGCAGGAAAAAAAATATTTGGTGGGCAAGTTTGAAAAAATATAGAGCAAGAGATTTCAATTTTATATTGTTCATAAAGTAATTAGCTATTAGTCTATTTTGATGAATACAATTTGTTTGTTTGCTAAATCTTTTGTGGGCCAGATAAAATCCGTCTGGGGGTCGGGTCTAGCAGTAGGTTGACGATCGCTGGTCTAAGATGTCCCTACCGTGTTATATTGACTAGCTGATGACGGGTATATCGGGGTTAGAATCCCGGTCGGGGATCACAAGGTTTTTCCTGAGGGTTGACATTATAAAATATTACAATTACAAACATTTATTCATGGTGAGACATTATCAAGATTTACTGTAATTACTGACAATAGCGAGAGTATTGAAACGACGTATTGAAAACCTCCTCTACTCAAGATTTTGGACTCACTTAAAGGATAAACCCATTATGACTCGGGAAGTTAAAAAGCTTCTTTCTTTTTCTTCTTTTAACAATTTAGCCTCCCTCCATGAACAAGGATTTTTCAGGTCGTGTAACGATCAAGATCCTAGGAAAGATTTGCCTGGCACTCAAACTCGAAGATCTCACCAACAAGATGAAGCAGCATCATTATTGTTACTGAAAAAATGTCTTTTTGTGACCTCCCGAATTTTCCACGAGAGCATATTGTGTAATGTTCTATTTGTAAGATTAAAAAGTTACTTAAATTGATAATATTTATCGATACAAAATAAAAACCCAAAATAACTCTCACCAAGAATGAAACAGCATTATAGTATCCACTGAGTGAAATAGTTTTCTTTTGAACGTTGCAACGAAATCACATTTTCATTTAAAAAAATGTGATTTACACTTTGTTAGGTCATAAAATTATTGAAATAATTATTTTTTTGGTATCTAAATTAAATCAATTAAATTAATTTAATAAACACTTATATAATAGGTATTTATTGAAACCACTTCTATTGGGTCACCAGGCCGGGAAAATATTATATTTAGGTTCGTGATATAAAATTTTGGGAAACACGGATCTAACGCATCACTCGCATTCTATACTAGACTAACATTTATGAGGAGAGTTTATATAGATAAATGGCTTACTACACGAACATTTAGGTATATTTCTTCTTAAATTCTACCTTCTTCGTCCTTATTCCACTAGCGTAATCAAAGTATGCGTATAACACAAACGGGAACAATACATGGCGGAAAAAAATATACGTACATTAAAAACAGTAACAGAGAGATGATGTACCAACGTCGTTCGTATTATATGTGATATGGTGAAGGCGTCGACACACTTAACAATAGCGCCGTCGATTCTTGTGAATAGACACAAGACTCATTGTGTTCAGGAGAATATAAGAAGCTAGGAAAAGGATTGAGGAAAGAAGGGGTGGGCAGGATACGAACCCCTTATTGAAGTCTTTCTGTGTGTGTGTGTGTGTCTGTCTTTTGTCACGCAAGTTTTCGGACCGCGAGATCCACCACGTCACGCAGCACGGAAGATAAAAAAAATCCTCGGGTGCGGTCTGTAAGGATGCTGAGTGAAAGCAGAGGAAAAGTCTTCCTCAAGTAATCACTTTTTGCACAATGTAACCGAATGAAGGGAGATGTTACAGATTAGATATGTATGGTGGTGGGAGGGGGTGGAGGAAAATTGTAGGGGTAGGTCTGGTGGCCGGTAACTAAAGAGGAGTGGGATGGAGGATGAGATAAATTGTATGAAAGAACGGTGGAAGAGGTAGGAAAGGAGGAGGGAGTGAAAAAAGTAAGGATGAAGTCGTACGGAACTCAAAACAACTTTATTCCTCTCACTCTTTCGGGTTTCCGTTTTATTCTTTAAGATATTTTTTATATATTTATACACCTACATGTTTCATCCCCTTCACATCACCTCAACCAAAACTATTCTTTCATAGAAATCGACGACCATGTGTCAAAAAACTTTCTTTTTTTTTCTTCACTTTCTCCATTTACTTCAGAGGATAGCCGATTTTGTATTGAATGACTTTATATATAGAAAATATTNAGTCTATTGTTGCTGTGTTTAAAAGAGTACAAATAAATGTTTTCTCTTCCAATATGCCAAGGGATTGGGGTGGAATAAAGGGAAAAAAGAGGGGATTGAATGAAGCACAGTCAAAGATTTTTTGGGAATACTCCACTCAACTAGTTGAGATACCGACTCCCTAGCTCTGTAGGTAACGAGTCCTGGGTTAGATTTCCAGTAAGATCAAATAATGAAAATTGTTGATATTGGGGCTACAGTGTCAACAGTGTCTGTTCTAGAATGTATAGCCCATCTTGTGGCCGATTAACCGGGAAATTAGATACAAAATTACGCTAGAAGCAAAATATATAAAAATGTGGTTTTATGCTTTATTCATTTGACAACCATGAAATTGAGATCATTATGGTAGTTTTTTATTTTAAAAAATATTTTTTTAATGTGATTGTAATTTTTACATATTGTAAAACGGTTTCACTGGTCTCAATTATTGCACTCTTTTCTAAAGTAGAGCACAGAAAACCGCACCACGATGAGACGCCTGGTTCGAGCTTTTTTACCTGAGTTAGGTGTTAGCTGTCGAGGGAGATGGGACCTTTTGTTTGTTTTGTTGTATATTTGTTTGTGAATAGCTTGTTTATTTAATCAGTTGGTTCTGAACGTGCAAGTTGGATACTCCAAATAATGATAAAGACTAGCTAAATAGTAATTTAGGTATTAATGAAACACTTATTCCACTTGTGAATTTAGCAACCCTCGCTTCATGCTAATTCGAGTGTATGGGCCAGTTTCATAGTCAAATTTAGTACGCCTCAAGTGCGGCGCAACACTAAGTACATGACGACACCTACCTAAACCAGAATGGAATGGGTCGTTCTCGCATAGGAAACTGGCTCATTCCATTCTGGTTTAGGTAGGTGTCGTCATGTACTTAGTGTAGCGCCGCACTTGAGGCGTACTAAATTTGACTATGAAACTGGCCCTATGTCTTCCGTGCTACCTTCCTAATCCTTGCCCCGTAGATTAAGTAATTGACAGCCTTTGTGTTGAACAAACAGATTAAAAGAAGAACGAAACTTTACTTTATTTGAATACTTTCATGAACATCAATGGTTCTTTTTCAATAGAAAATGATTCAACCCTACTTTCCTTTGTGCTTAAATTAGTGTAAGCTTAGGCTAGTCCAAATGGCCAGTAGGATGCTTAGTAATGAGAAAATATAAGTTGGTTGATAGACCTATGCCTACATAAAACAAGTAGATAGCTATGTAAGTTTATATGTAAAATAAAAGGCCTCTCGTAAAAATATTTTAGGGCGAAACCACTTAGTCAATCACTTTATGTTCAATACTTATATTCCGGTCACGTCTTATATATTACCCGCCCGGACTATACGCATTTAAATAATGCTAATGGAGTAGACATGAAGAAGGTAGAATTTGAGGGTAAATTTTCAGACATTTACCATTTAGGGAAAATCACCTTCCATAACACCAAACCGGGATTCAAACCTTGACCTCCTCTTTACAGGAAAATCGTATTAGATGAGCCTGACACTTAGTCCACGCTCTCATCGATGTAAGGCATTTTTAGAACTTCAATCATGAATACTTCGTTTACCCTTAAAGATGGCATTCTTACCTCGACAAATAACAATTATACACTTTGGCCCTATCTTATCTTATGTCACCCGCCTCGGTGGCGTAGTTGGCTAACGCGCTTGTCGTGTTGAGCTCAACTGCTGAGGACGGGGAGATCAAGGTTCGATCTCGGTCGGGTGAACTGAGGGTGGTTTTTCCCAAATGGTTTTCCACTCTCCCTCCACACAAATGCGGGTTCACTTCCTCTAATTCAATCTTCCCAATTCCTAATCCATTAGCGTAATTAGATACTTAAAGCGTATAACCCGAACGGGTAGTAAGACGCGGTGCTAAATATTTTATCTTATGTCACATCATCAATTTACCTTAACTTCCATGGTATAAAGAATGTACAGTACATTGCAAGTTTTCAAATAATTACATGGAATCCTCTTGTGTTTTGTTTTCCAAACGTTCACAATAGCCCTACTTCAAAAATACATATCAAATTATATTTAGAGTTACAAACAATTGTGTGTGGTCTAAGGACATCCAAAATATTTTTTTATAAACCTGAGTTTCAATAAACCATGCTATCAATTAATTTGATAATATTTAAACTTTTCATTACGCTTGTGAATCATTCATCTTGCCATATAAAAATAAAAAGACCTAACGTGAACTTAAGGACGTTCGTTACCTATACTCCATTCACGGTATGAATTACTCTCTGAAAGGTCTTTTTTCCTACCAATATCCTACCATATAATAGATTTCTGGTAGGGAAAAAGACCTTTCAGAAAACAATATCCTAAGCTGAACAGACTTGACCTGTGACTTCACGGCAAGTCAAGATAGGATTTCCCATGTTAATGTATTTGAGCTTTGTTCGAAGAGTTTTAAAGATAAAACATTGAAACAAAAACCATAAATTCTCCAGTAATTTAAAAAAAAAAGTCTTACATTGTCAAATTTATTAAGCTTGAAACACTTTTATTTTTGTAAACGTATTTTTTTTAAATCGTTTACAACTTAGGCTAGTCACAAAAATGTCTAGTAAGAATTTTTCTGCCAGAATGTAGATTTTAAAATGTTCATGAAAGAATACGCGTATGTATATCTAGAATAGGAAAAAAAAAAAATTATAATACAAGCCAACGCTATTCAGGCGCAAATAGTTGAGTGAGTGTGTATACTCGTCAGAGGAAGAAGGGAAGTGTTATCAGCCCATAGGCAAGAGGCCTTATAGTAATAACTGTTCATTTCCTTTCTTCTCTTTATATTTCGTACAATGATATCCAAGTTCGGTAGTGATTAGAATGCTTAGGTGCGTCAAGTTAAGAAACAGTCCACTTCGCAAAATAGCTTTGAATTCACCAAAAAGACAACGTCCTTAATAAATGACCCAATAAAGTAAGTCTTCCTAAATGACGTAGAATTGGAAATTACGTCTTTATGGTAATGCAAGGAATGGATTTATTCATTCTCAACCGCTATTTAAATAAAAAGCACCTAAAAACTCCACCTTTAGTGAGAAAAAAACACAAAAACTTTTCCTTCTGAACATAACCGTGGAAGTACAGTGCTTGTTCACTTTGAATGAGATGTGTCCGCTTGCCCATTAACGGTCTCTCAATGAAAAGAACTGGCACATCCGCATCACAATAGAAGAAGGGTGACTGAATGAAAAAAAAAAAAAAAAGAAGGAAAAAGTGCTAACTGTTTTACATTATGCAAACAAAAGTGTGTTGTTGTTTTTCTACCACACTTCACAAGGTACTGGAGAGAAAAAATACACCTTTTTTTTCGGATGCTACGACAGAAATAGATGCATTCTTACTAAACAACAATAATAAAATATAATATATTCGACAGCAGTGAAGGTAAGGGGTGTGGGATTGAGGAAACAACATGTAAAAATGGACTACTTCTGTGTGAGTGATGGGGAGAATTGTTTTCTAGCCATTGTTGTGTTGAGTAATAAAGGTATTGTGGAAAGGAAGCTTTGACAACAATGGTGTCTTTGTAGATGAAGTTTCAATGTTTGGTAGCAGTTTTTCTCTGAGTGTTACTTCGAACATTTTATCTACGAAAAGTAGTGAATAGGAGAAGAACACCCAAACCTTTTACTTTTTGTTGAAATTTTTGTTGCATTTCATATAACTCAAAAAAGTTTTTACAATTTGGAAACGATGACTAGAAAGAAAATGTGAACTTTTTTCTGTAAAACATAAGCCACCTTATGTCAAGAATAAATTCCAATTGTTTTGGGATTTTATACTGTGTATTGTCAAGTCATACATACATTAAAGATCAATTTGGGCAATTTAATAGCCATTGAATTTTGGAAATAGCAAAGAGAAAATCTAGCTTGTGTTGTATTTATTTTTACGAAGATATTTATTGTTTATCAACGGGTCTTACTAACCTTCAGGGATATTCTCATATTTATACTAAAGCTTTAAGGGTTAAAAGAGGTAGAACTTAGAAGAAATGTAACCTAAGTTAATAATGAATAAAGCGTAGATTTTTTTTTTTAAGAAGAAGCAACCTCAGTACGCACGGTTGAGNAAGAAGAAGCAACCTCAGTACGCACGGTTGAGATTCGAGCCTCAACCTTCTTGTCACCAACAAACCAGACGAGACTTATGCCTTTGTCTACATGCCCACCAATACAAGACTTAGCATATTAAAATACGTTGAATTTTAAGATACGTCTCTTTAATAAACAAATCCAAATCAAATAAAAAATTTACACAGAGTAACACACTACTTTACATCTCAGTGGTACAGTTATAAAGTCGCTAAAACTTAAGTTAAACATTATTATTAGCACCGCGTCTTACTACCCGCTCGGGTTTTACTCACTTACGTTAATGTGTAATGGTAGGGTGATTGTGAGATGAAATGGAGGACCTACAGTTTAACGTGGAATCCGAACCATGGTGGAGGCACTGGCATTCCCCACATTCACAAGATGTCTTAAGTTAAAAAAACATTTAGAAAACACTAGCGTAAAGTTTTAGCACCAACATAGGCCTATTTTTTTCGATAATTCTTGAAATGGCTTATTTTTATTAATATTAGGGTAAATGACACCGCATTATTGTTTGGAGTATTATCACCTATAATAAAACAATTAGAAAATATCGAACAAAACAGTTCAATTTAAATAAAGGAACACGAATCGTGTTTCCAAATAACTACTTATTATTATTATTGTTGTTATTATTATCACCTCGTCGGGTTGATACATTTTTGTAGAAACACTACAACAAATATTATAAATTAAATAATATACACTGTTACTTATTCTATGGCTTTAGAAACGAGGAACACCGTTACAGAAAAATTGAGAAAATAGAAACATCTTTGTCCACCAAAGAGCATGAGAATCAAATTCATTTTCAAAGACCTGAATTAAAAAGTATTATATTTGCTCATAGCTCATAAATTATTGATTTTATAAAACTATATTTCAAATAAAAGATGTTAATCTTTAACAGTACTATAACATTACAATGATAAGTTTTTCCATGTCTTAAATAGTTTCGAAGAAATTATGACAATTTGAAAATTTTCCACATGTAAAGTACCCTTGAAGGTATTTCATGAGAAAATGAGAATTTCCATCTTGTTTATAATACTAAAAAGTGTCTAGATATTGAGTTTAATCAAAATCATTAGAACAAATTTCGATAAAATCAATTTATTTCTCTTTTTGCCTATCAGTAAGCTACCCTTAAACTTAGGATTGGATATCTAATTCCAAAAATTCTTCAGGGGGACCTTATGAAAATCCTAGACACCAAATTTTAGCCCAAACAGAAAATTATTTTGGCTAAAGTTCAAGGTACTGAAAGACAGACGGAATTGCAAAAACCACTTTTTTTTTTTCAGGGGGTTATCAAACGTCGATATTTATCAAAATCTCGAGTTCTATTTTGCTGACGATCACAATACTTTCTCTCCAAGGTGTGTAATGATATGTAATTATACATATTAATATGTTATTATTTAAATTTATATTCAAAATTACGATATTTAATATTCGAGCGGGTAGTAAGATTTATTTGTGTAGAACTGTCGAGT
>CABFVZ010004318.1:0-15578 GCA_902151445.1 Timema monikensis
ATCCTTTCCACTTGACTAGATGATGTTGAATGCCCTTAATCCGCTTACTCTGTACTATTTTATCTATTTGAAAAATCGTTGGACGACGTACGCGAACTAGTTCGTAGTTATAAAAATGTCCTGGAGATCCTGTAACAAATAGACCGGTTGGGGGAGTCTAGGAATTACTTTAACTATGCTAGATATTTCTCGTGTAAAATTAGCCTCGTATCCTTTGTCAAAAATATTTTTTTCTTTACTTATGCGTACATGATCACCTACCTTTAACAAAATTTTCCCAATTTTAATTTTAGCCCACTGCTTTCGGAGCCGTAATAGTATTTTAAGCACGTGAAAAGGCTTGACTGAAGCTGGAGCCATTCCTATAGTCGAATGAACACTAGCGTTATAATTTTGAACTAGCTTGTCCAACACATCGATGTAGTTGTGAGTGTTGAATGTTGTGAAATACCTCCACATTTTAGTTTTCAGCGTGCGATTGAAACGTTCCACGACAGCCCCCTTTATATCTGGATTATGCAAATGATAGAAATGAACGCCCACTTGTTTCAAAAAGGTTCTAAATTTAGAATTTAAAAGTTCCCTACCCTTGTCTGATTGAATCGAAAGGGGGCGTCTTTCCTTAAAAATCTCTTATACCCAACGTGATGTCTGCACCCGATTTTGTTTTAAGCTGTATAGACCACGCGTACTTTGAAAATACATCAATAATGTTTAGAATATAGTTGACGCCCTTATTGTCCTTTTTTAAATCTCTCATATCTACTAAATCTATCTCCCACACATCGTCGAGATAGGCCACTCTGTACGGGTTACGTGGGAACCTTTTTCTTAAACTGTGGTGAAGAGTGTACGCGCCCTGCCCAGTTAACCATTCGTCTACTTTTATTTTATCCAACCGACTAGTCTTTTGAATTTTTGCGGTGGTCGAAAACGCCGACGGCCGTGGGAGATTGTAATATAATTTTTTTTAACGTGGTGGTCATCTGAGCATGTTCCAACGAGGTCTGGCCGGAAAAAGTTTAGAAATGATTGTTTTATATTCAAACCTCTACTGGACGTTATTTTCGCGTTATGATCAAAGTTTTGTCGATGAGCGCTCGTGGCAATTATTATGTCTTTATATTTTTTTAAATCTCTCTCTGTAAGTATATCTTTATTTACGTTTTTTGGTCAACAACTCCCAAAGTCCTTGCGTGCCCTTATTGTGTGTGTTACCCAGGTAGATATCGTTATCGTCTACGGTGAAACTCGAATTGCCTATTTAAAAGTATCCCCCTCTTTTCTAATTACAAATACAGGGTCTGTAGACAGTCTCCTGTGTACGTATGGTGATAAATATTTCCCGGGTATGTTACAGAATAGGTGGGAGGAACCTGTTTCAATTTCATCAGATTCTAATCTAGGCAGAAAATATGATTCCCCCTCCACCCACTCCTTCTCCTCATTCTCTGGCGAGTCTATACTAATAGGATTGCTTTGATATATGGCCTCGTCTGAAAGGAATCGAGGTCGGACTAGTTGTCTTATAACCAAAGGTCGCTTTTTTCTTTTTAATTTTCGGAGGTCGACCGTCTACACTTTAATACTCGAGGCCCCACGATAGGTATCATTATGGGTTGTTTAGCTCTCTCCCTGTTTGTTAAATAACGCTGTTGATGCTTTCTAAAACTAGCCAATCTCTGATGATCGTCATTCTTATTTCGAGATTTCCTAGTAAGAATATCTTTCATCTGTACTAAGTCGGAAGACTTGTCATCGCGTTTATCGCGAAATAGTTCTGGTGGGACGAGAATCATCTGCTTAAGTTGTGACATATTATTTAACCAAGGCCCCGACAAGAGCGGAAAGAATAGCCGGTAGCATAATGCTTAGGAAACCACCCAATTGAATGCTGATATTTCTTTTTCTCTTCAACGAAACACCGCTGCTAGCCAATTTCCACATACAGTTTTAATACTTTATTAATTTTCGCTTATCTCTTTTACTAATTTTAATATTATTGTTTAATGTGTTTAACAAATATTCGCCGAGTGTTGTTATAACATCCGGGTCAATGACTTTAAGAATAGCTTTGCGCAATTTAGGACTGGCCGTTTTCAACACCAACAGAATATGCCTATTTTTCTTGACTAGTTTCATCTAGAAGTCTAGCGAGAACAAACACTTTGCAAACAGTGTCAAATATGTCCGTTTTGAAGCGCAGGCGTTCGTCCGCGTTCTGACTCAGATCAAAGAATAAATACCCGTGAGGTGATTCGGTTGATTTCCTATAGATTCTTTGTATTTCGGATGGATTATCCGGATAAACATGACTAGCTAGATAGTTTATCTGTGTTTGATCGCGCGGGTTTTTAAACACCACAATGTATTTAGCGTTTAGCGAGATGTCACGAGACTTGTTTCCCTGATGGAAAAGATTTTGTGTGATCAGAATAACCGATAGGATTCTATGATGACTACCCTTGGTAAAAAGTTCGCTCAATTTGTTCGAATAGACCTCGTTCATTAAATCGTCCAGCACAATGAGTTGAGGTCCGGTCTTAATTTTAAAATCGAAATTGTCCTTTACGCCTTTGTGTAGTGTGACGTGACTGGATAATCGCGAGGGAATAGAATTTATCTCGCTGAAACACCATAGAATTCTATCAAATTTATCCACACTGCATACCTGTTTTAAATTTAACAAAAAATTATTTATAAAAGTAGTTTTCCCGCAATTAGACGGTCCCGCTAATATCAGTGTGAAAGGGTGTACAAACACTGACATCGATGTGCACTCGTTTGGTGCCGCTTTAAAACTGAAGAATAGAAATTAAGATTCCAAATTTATAATGGTGGTGGTGGTGGTGGTGCCGACGAAACATTGCTGGAGAAATTTCACATTAGAAAGTGTGCAGATTGAATTAAATTTTTTATACTTATGGCCGAAACATTTATCAAAATTATTGTTGTTCAAATTTTTAGCGCAGGACATCCTAAGTTCAACATATCAATTACATTTTTTTATCCTGAATATTTCCATAATAAATTTTTTCTTTTCATCCCCCTTAACATAAATTATAGAATAGTCTAAAGTCGCCGTTTTTAAAAGGGAATTAAATTAATTATCGGTAATATCCCCATCGTCCCATTGCAGGCCATGATGATTGTGTGTGAGCCAATCACACTGTTTTTTAACATGAAGAGGTAATTTTGAAAAAGAATATGGTGACTTAAATGTCCAGTGGTGTATTACTCTCCCGCACATGGATAAAATGCTACATTCTTTTATGATAAAGTTATTATCACCATCTTTGAATCCCTGAACATCTACTATTACATTAGACATGGCTGGATGATGAACCAAAACTGTAAAAAACAAAAAACAAAAAAAAGTTCAGTATTTAAAGTGTACAAAAGCAGTCACGTACATAGATATAACACCCAGTTACTGTTTTTATTGTCTATGATGATGATGCTAGACATTGCTGACATTTTTCTTTATAGACGGTGGTCCATAAATCTGCGTTAGCCCCTTATTATAATGTTCCAAACAATATTTATAATCTTTCAATTCATCCTGTGCAGAGGGAGAGAGTAAATCCCAAGTGCGATTTATATCTCTACACGTATGCTTTAATAAATTCTATAGGTAAATTATTCAACTCCGCGGCAGACATCAGACACAAATCCTACTTCTTAGAGTACGTGAGGATGGACGCGTTGATTTTATCCATTATACTAAATTACAATGACCGATGACACGATCTCTTATAGGGATGTCACTCGATCCAAATCCTCCCTCCCCTCTCTGAGTGTTTGATAGCGAATCAGTGTGTTCAACTCTAGGGTAATCAATTTTCACGCACACTTACAGAGCAATTTTATCACCCCTTTTAATTCTAAAAACAGTGTCACCATGATTAATGAGTAATACACAAATATTACCACGATAGTCTTCGTCTATAACCCCGGATAAAACATCTATCCCGTGGTGAAGAGCCAAACTAGATCATGGAGATATTCTACCGTACGTTCACGCTGATAATATAATAGAAATATTTATCTTAACCAAAAGTCTGCACGAAGGCTGTATACTGGTATTGTACGGACTTTTCAAGTCTAGACCTGCAGAGAATGTTGTGGCTCTAATAAGGATGACACTATCAGAGAGAGAGAGAGAAGAAAAATGTCTAGGTAAGTTTTCAACTAAATTATTCATTGTCATCCATTAGTCGTTTCGTCATGTCTATTAATATTTGGTCCGACACCTAGTAATTTATGTACCAAAAGTTTACCAAAATGCAGATAGGGACACCGTCATTAGGACAAAAGTCATTGAAATAACTGTTTTCACATTTGTGTAATGATAGCTTTTTTACACCTGTTTCTGTGTGTGGTATTATCACAATAGAGTGGTCCACGTCTAGTTTTAGTAAGGTAAAAATTGTGTCACCATTAAATTCTTCGTATACTATCATAAAATTGGTGTCGGTTTTACAATGTTTAAAAGAGGAACAAGTACAAACACGATTCCATTTTATAATATTGTTAATGTCTGGACGTTTATATCTGGCAATTTGCATTTGGCGTAAACGTCCACATTCCGAACGAATATTCTCCATCATTACATTAGTCACTAGAAATCAGAAAGAGGGAAAAAATGTGATCAACTATAGCCGTAGGGTACGGAGGTGTTGTTATTTAATCTCCTACGCTTAGTGAACACAATATTATAATTTTTTACTCTCCAACTGGGAGAAGACGATGGGCCTCTTTTTCTTTTAATTTTTCGAGGGTTAGTCACGTGTACGGGGTCCGTGTCTTTCAAAATCATGTCTTTAATGGTCTTAAAGTTTACAATCTTTGTGTTTTCATAGTTTAGTGTTATACCACTGACCTTGGTGGTGGACCTGTATTCGTTCTTCTCGTGAACAAACACATTATAAGAATTATTTTTCGGTCCACCGGAAACAAACTCTGTAATGTACGCTGTCTCCGAGAAGGTGGTCAACTCGTTTGTCATGTCGCCCAACTTGTCACCTGTCGGTATCGTGTACGTGTCTGTTGGTCTTATCACGCTGATAATAGAGTCCGTGTCGCAGTAAAGACAAGAAACACCCAAATGCCTGAGATATGAATATAATTTCATACGGGCACCGGTGGTCACGTACGCGGCTATAGGCACATTGACCGTGTCAAGAGGGAGGGCGGACTTCCTCGCGGTATGTCCACGAGAAGCAAGCAACCTCGTCATTGGGGAAAATAATGTTGCGAACCTCTGTGCCGGGGGTGGTGAGTAGGGAGAAAAACTCTTTTGGGTTTTTCACAATGGTGGTCTGTGTCTTGTTCTCATTCAATGAAAATCGTCCCAAAAAAGATTTTAAACACAATTTGGCGAGTGCGCGCTTTCCTGGATTTTTAGGAATTTCGTTTTTATCCAGCACTATTCATTCTGTTTTGTAATACACGCTAACGTAATTGTCTTGGTTCGCGTCTGTTTTTATCCATCCAGGGTATCCAGACGCCTCCTGTTTGATCTTGAGGAACTTGTTAATATACTCTACAAACAGTCCCCCTTCTTTGGTCTGAGGATCAAACTGGGTAATTATATATTCCCAAAATTTGTGTACTCTAACCATCTTGTAGCCGATTTCTAGCGCTAGTCGAACCTCGTACACTATCCATTTGCCTGTAATAGTCCTGTCAGAGCTGGTGTGTGAACAATCCCCTTGGTTAATCTCGTTTGCACAAGAGGAGCATAAACAAAACATTAATTTTGATTGTGTCTTGTAGGGCAGTACGGGGTGATACAAATTTCTAGGAGGTAAAACAGTGCATTTAATTAGATCCTCTAGGTCTACAACGTCATTGGGGCAGTCGTCAGCGACAAAAATATTTATAGAATGACCTACAGGAAATTTAAAATACGCCAAACAATTCGTCAATGATTTAACAATGACTATGCTCATTTTGTGGTGACTCAGATAATCGTTTGAAAGGTACCTTCTTTTTAATACTCTACCGTTGCCCATCATCATTTTGTAATGATTCACTTTAATCATAAATACATCGGCTATACCAAATCTGGCGTTACTCTGAATGACTTTTGTTAATGTATTCATAATACTGTTCACATCAATTTGGTCACATCTACGGTTCGAAACCCCGACCAGTTTATCAAGATTATTCTTCGTGTTCGTGATCGTGAGTCCAATTAAATCGTAAGGTGCCGTACCTCTAAGCAAATATATCAATAGACTTGAGAAACACCTCGTTAGATAATGCAGTGGACTCACGTTCGTATTCAAAGACTTGAATCGAAATAAAATATCCCTGCCTAAGGTGTTGAACCAATTATACGTTCGTCCTATATCTCTTATTATAGTAAATGATTCATCAGTGTTTGTACCCCCCACATAATCAAAAATATGTTCGCGTTGTCTGTTAATGTCTGAAGTAGAGGGTCTATCATTGTCGCTAGATTCGTCAGTTGTAAATGTTTGTTCGTTTGACACTTTTAAAAAAAATTGTTAGTTTAAATAATAATTTGAGAAAAGAGAAACACACACAACATTTTTAAAAATAAAAACAAATAAATAATAAGTATAGAGAAAAATATAAAATATTAGTTTAACTAATAAATTGAACACTAGAGAAATAATAGTAAAGTTAACCTTTCAGAAGCATGTGTGTTGATTTCTACACACCTCTGTCAGATGTGGTTAACCTTTCAGAATAAAATTGAATATCTAATTGAAAGGTACACGCTCCGCCTCTTTCTTTATAATCGTGACTCTATGGATAGCTGGTAGTGAGATGTAATTTGAATACTTAATTAGAAATATATATTGTAGATGTTGTTCACCTTGAGAGCTAGAAATTACAGGATAAATACGCTGTGTATTTAAGCCATTAGAATTAGTAAAATGGAATCAGTTGAAGACTTGTGATTAAAAAGCCACCTTCAGTCATTTAAACGTCACCATATTGAACGTCAATCTAGAAATCTTTTTACAAGTAGATCTTATTTCGATAGAGCGGACAAGAGAGGCCGTCGTGGTGTTTGTAAATGCGGTGAAGGACATTTTATATCGCTTTTTGGTGATATATCAATTTTGGAAGGGTACTCTAATGGAGATAAATGCGTATAGCTCGGAACAATTGATTGTTTTAATAATTACACGTGTGTATTAGAGATTCTAAAAGATTCCTGCGTCGAACGCACGATACATTATTGTTGTTCTGAATGCTTTTCTCACTTTAAAAATTCAAACGCCTGTGGGTCAAAACGTTATTACAAAGTTTTAAGTGACTGGTATCGAAAGCACTTAGAGTGCCTGCACAATTGGGAAGACATGGCATTAGACTTCGATCTACCCGTCGCTTCTGAGAAGCATACGACCAACCTAAAAGCTAAGCGTACTGATCTGAGTGGAGATAAACCTACAGCAGAGTAAATAAAGGTAATTTATAATTTTTTATTTATTTTTTAAAAGTTTCTGTCTTATTATTTCTATAATATATTTGTTTGAATTTTTTTAAGGTATGGACAAGTTTATAAAGGAGTTCAACTCAACCAAGACCGACATTCAATATATTTCTCTTCTAAGTTTAACGGAGAATACAAAACTACATATTTTATCTTTTGACGAAAGAGATACTAAATTCGTGAGAGGTAATTATGTAAAAGCCTATTTAAAAGATAACATCGTAGGTTTTTTCCTGCCTAAAAAGTTTTCCAAAATCTGCATAATAGAGCAAATAGACCTTGTTAATAAATCAAAGTCTGTATTAATTTATGATGGAATTGGGGATGACAATTCTATTAAGCTTAGAATTTTACCATCTTGTTAATAGTTTTAATCTTTGGTAATACTGGTTAAAAATTGAAATAAAAGTAACTACTAAACACTATTTATAATTATAAGTCTTTGATTATACAATGTTACCAATATCCATTCATAATTGTTTTATGTATTCAATATAACAATTATATGAAATTATATGTAAAATCAGTATATTTTTTTATTATAATTAAATGTGAAAAACATGTATTTATTTTTTCATTTCTAATAATATTTGTAAATATTGTAGGTTTTTTCTTGCCTAAAAAGTTTTCCAAAATCTGCACAATAGAACAAATAGTCCTTGTTAATAAATCAAAGTCTGTATTAATTTATGATGGAATTGGGGATGACAATTCTATTAAGCTTAGAATTTTACCATCTTGTTAATAGTTTTAATCTTTGGTAATACTGGTTAAAAATTGAAATAAAAGTAACTCCTAAACACTATTTATAATTATAAGTCTTTAATTATACTATGTAACTATCATCCGTTCATAATTGTTTTATGTATTCTTATAACAATTATATGAAATTATATGTGAAATATGTATATTTTTATTATAATTAAATGTGAAAAAACTTGTATTTATTTTTCATTTCTAGTAATATTTCCCTCTCATTTAAATTATATATCTGTAGTAAGAGCAATATAACTTTTAAGTGTATAATTAAATATGACGTCATTAATAATTCAAACGTCCTACTGTCATAATGCATTAACTGTACGTCACTCCGAAATCAAAATACTATCATCATGACGTCACTGTAACAAGACGTTATACTCTCACTATTATTTAAATATCTCTAGCATATCTACCCCCTCCAACCACAATTAATTATCTTATGACGTCATTGTACCTGGCACTTAATATTATAATTCATTCAAATTTGATATATTATGTGACGTCTTGATGAAATGCATTCCATGACGTCACCATACACTCATACACACAAGTTGACGTCAACATTCAAATCTGATATATTATGTGACGTCTAGATTAAATACATTCCGTGACGTCACCATACAGTCATACACACAAGGTGACGTCAACATTCATATCTGATATATTATGTGACGTCTAGATGAAATGCATTCTATGACGTATATCGGACATAGTCGCCCTCTTACTACTAACGTTGTGAAGTATGTTTCCTTGAATATTATTTTTGCTTGCAAAAAATTTTTGGCCCACATTGATATTGCGATGTAGAAATTAAATTGATAAACTACAATATTATACATTTCCAGGCGAACCTATTTCCTAAATTAAGTCATTCATAATGTTTGATCCTGAGACAAAACCATCCAGAGGTAATCTAGTCTTTTATTTGGATTTTCAAGCAGGGAATATTTCGTAGGAAATGATTATACAAAACAGACTTTCTAGGAAATTCACAATTGGAAATTGGAACATAAGTACTCTGAAACACCGAGAGAAAATAAAAAACCAGAATATGTAGAGACATAAACGGTTCCATCCAATCTAAGGTGTCAGGCTAGCTATAGACGGAATTATTGGTTGACGGTAATATCAAGATTAGAATTTTGGTTGGGTGCACAGCAAGCTGTTTTCCATGTGTGATTTATTAATGTGCTTATTTTTATACCCTCTTCGTATTAAAAGGTGGATATACTTCCTCTCCTCTCATATACCCTCCTAGTTACTTAAACAAGTTTATAAGTTTGATTTTAAACGTTCTACCACTACTATTATTATTAATAATAAAACATTATAATAATTCTTTTAAAGCATTGAATATTTTTAACAATGGAGGAAATGATTAAATAATAATTATCTGACAAAGCCTTTATATAAATTTATGTTAATTCCTAAAGAGTCTATTTTACTATGCAATGTGAATAGTATAAATAGTCATAACAGTGTGACTACTATTACAATCCGACTTGCTACCCTCCTTTCAAGTGCATCAAAGGGTTTAATGTGAACTGTATTTGCAAAGACTGTATAGTGTTTTTTTAAATAATGTACTTTATGTCTTATTCAAGGGGTAAGTTGATTACTCTCGCCGGTACCTCATTTACTTACGCATTCTCAACGTCGTTGAATTTATGGCAGACTGATATATGGTTGTGTAGTACAGCGCAATCCACATTAGTTGAGAGTGTGGTGCCCTCTAATTCTCGCAGATGTTGGAACAAACTGAACCCACAAAGCCACCAGTACAACTGCAGTCCTAAATAACACAAGTCAATAGAATACACAGGGGAAGGTTGCCGAAATCGTACTATCTGAGAGAATGTTTTTAAATTAATAAATTCGTCAACACCACCCTACATAAAACACTTTAAGCTATTCCATAAAAATTTTTGTACAATTTTATTTAAAAATTTATAGCAATAAATAATTGTTTCCCAAATTTTCATATTCGGTATGATTTCAGCAACTGGCTATATGCATCTTATAGCTATAATTGTGAGCTGTAAATATGACATTAAATTTAAAATACAATTGAGAGATTAACAATAATAAAAACATAATTGGTCATATTAGGCTATTATGTATAAAAATTGAGTGTCAAGGTTAAATTGCCACAATATAAAAATGTGTGCATCAAAATTATATCAAAATTACCAATACATTTTTTGAACCAAGCAAGAGTATGATTTATGAGCCTTGAAGTTCGAAGCAAATAAACATTATATCATAAAAATGGCGAGAGTAACATAACAACGTAATAGTGGGAAATGGCGAGAGTAACATAACAACGTAATAGTGGGAAATGGCGAGAGTAACATAACGTAATAGTGGGAAATGGCGAGAGTAACATAACAACGTAATAGTGGGAAATGGCGAGAGTAACATAACAACGTAATAGTGGGAAATACACATCAACTAGCCCAGTATTACAATGCTAAATCAATATGTTTAATTATTTTTACTATACATTAATTGTAGCATTTTGAACATTTTTTTAGCCATAATTAATCAAATATTGCTCCAGTAGAAAGATAGTTAATTTTCTCCAAATATTAATCTCAACATTTATTGAATATATGTCGAAAGTATCCTAGAGATTGATAATAACATTTTCTCTTTGTTAAAAAGTTGTCTATCAAATGCTAATATGCTCATGAGTGATATTCAAGAAATGTTGAGCGTACCATGTAAAGAAAATGAAACCCCCATGTTTCTACTGTAGCAATATTATTTTCCATGTAAACAGAAAATACTGACATTAACTGACATTCCCGCCGTAAGAACAAAGGTTGAACAAGGGTTCTCTATTTGATAATGAATTGATACGCCAGTTTACACCCAATGAGTTGAGAATAAAATTGTTGTTCACTTTGAAGATGGTTCGTAATATTTAAATGGTAAATAAATAATTATCTATTTTTGTCTGTACCATTTATTTTGACAAGTTGCTCCGGTTAAGTATTATTGATACATTTTCCTCATATCCTTTAATTTTTTACGTAGTTTAAAAACAAATTATGCTTAATTTTTAAGCTAGTAAAATTAATTTACTGTAAAAAACTAAGGTTTATAAAATTATAAAACTTCTTATTGTATATTTTACTATAATAGGTCAAATTGACTTGTAGGTATCGATTGGCTTAAGTTTTAATTTAAAACATCAAATATGGTTTAATACATTTACATAAGAATAGAGTTTAATTTATATATTTCCTGGATTACATATTACAACCTATAAATATAGGAATAATTGGATACATGCATAATGAGTCTTTGGAAATATATACAGTAGAGTCTCATTAATCCGGCACTATTAAAGACTAGCCGGTGCCGGATTATTGAAATATTCGGATTACTAGATTATATAGGGAAATTAAAGCTAGATAAAATAAAGCATTACATATGTAGGAGGTATGAAGTTGCATAATACATAATTTATCATAAAATAGTCCTTAATTGAGGTTGGTTTTTGTGCAACTTGTATTCCTTGTTTAAAAACTTTTTATCGGAGGTTTCGAAGCAGTATAGCAACTTTAGCAGATACACCGTTTTCTTCAGCCCATGTTATACAGGTATTGAAAGAGTTGAACACCATAACTGGTTTTATTTTCTAAGTAGTAGTTGGTGGCTATAATACTTCTTTAAGGCTTTTCCTCTTCTTGTAGTACCTCTTCACATATTTCTTCATCTGTCATCATTTGCTCTCTTTCTTCAGTGCTCCCTTCAAAACAAGAATTTAATTCTGCCTCACTTATATTGTGTCCTCTTTCTGAAAAACTTTGCAACCAATCAGAAATAGGTAGATCTTCTTCTGCAGCCCATTCTTCTGTTTCTTGTGAAGTGTTCATCATAGGCCATCGTTTTTCCCACGATGATTGGATTAAGTTAGGTGAAACAGAGTCCCATGAGTGAGCGAGGGAGAATACACTATCCTTCAAGTTCAATTCTTTGAGAAACTGCTTTATGTCACCACCCTGAGAATTGATGTGAAGGAGCAACTTATTTTTATACAACGACTTTACTTTTTGGATGATATTTTTGTACATAGGCTGCAATAGAGGTGTGCAGTTCGGTGGTAAGAACACAATTTGGATATTCCCATCACTTGATCTAAGTTGTAATGTAACTGACTTGCCCCTAAAAAATATGTGAGAGCATTGACAATAATATCGTCCTAATTTTATAAACGTATCTTATTTCATTTAAACTATAATCTATTACATGGCGCTTAAAGCACTTCTTCTTCTAAGAAGGCACAATCCACTGACAGTGACATCACGCACGTGACGTTAATCAAGTCAAGTTGACAATATAAGATTTTTAAATAATAAATTCCTCTTCTAGAATGATCGAATAGATATTTTAAAAAGTAATTTGAGTCAGTTTCCGGCTCTCGAACCTTCTAGTGACACCGAGATGTTTTTGTCTTGTATTTTAATTTTTTATAACACGACCTTCTCGAAGTTTCCATGAGTAAAGGATATATACAAAGAATGGTGCAATGTAAGGGCACTAGCACTTGGAGTCCAGTCCTTGAAGTACTCGGAACTACAGCTCCTGTCCGCGATCCCTACGATCGTACTATAGATCGCGTAAATAGTTCACCGATAACATGATCTATTTTCTCCTGAAATAAACTGAGATTTAGAAATAAAAACATGTCAACATAATAAGTGTTAAAAAATTAATACAATATTCTAATCATCAGTAAACTCTTTAATTGGCGCTCTATCACGGGACTATAAATACCAATTATCTCACAACATCAAAAAACCGTACTGCTTTAATTAGTGCTCGAGCACGGAGCAATTATCAGCTAGCTAAACGGTAATATCTCATCAATTGTGACCCAAGACAGGGATCCGTAAAACAGAAACTCCATAATTGGCATCCCAAATTAGGGGCACGAAATACCCCCCCGAGGTAATTAGAAGTGAATCACCGACAATAACAGCAGAGATCAACGCCGAGGACCGATGGAGGCGACACGAAATACTTCCCCGAGATAAGCAGCAGAGGACCATGCCGAGGAACGAGATAGTTAGGAAGTAGCGTCGGGGACCGAAGGAAGCAGCATACCATCACCAAAGAGGAGAATGGGAGTGGAGACGAGTATAAAGAAAAGGTGAAACAGGCGTTACACCCACGGCACACCAACGACGAGCAACGTACTGAGGCGGAATAGTCTGACTGAAGACATCAAATTAGTCAGATAAGCCTTAGATAAATTTATATTATTTTAATTAATAGTTTTGTTTTAATATTTTAGAATAATTAATTTTAGTAAATTTTGAAAGGGAAAATGGCAGATTCAAATGATAATAGTGACGCTACTAGCTGTTCTGAAGAGGTAGAATATGAAAATAGATCTATGAATCAGTTAGGTCTAGAACAATCAGATGAGAAAGAAAGAGAAAAGAATAGGGAACAAAAAATGGAGCAACCAGTAGTAGATTTAAATCAAATTATGAAAATGTTACAGCAAATGGCAGAGGATAGTAAAAAAGCTAGCCAGGAACTTATTCAGAAAATAGATAAAATTAGCCAGGAAATTAAATAGGGAATAGATGCAATGAAACAGTGAATAATAGAAGCAATTAATAATAATTTTAAGGAAAAGATCCAAACCAGGATCGAACCAGATACCCTAATTCCGTTAAAGATCGAACCACATAAAACGATCGAGTCAGAGATCGAACCAGAGAGTATGATCCAAACAGGGATCGAACCAGATACCACAATTCAGTCAGGGATCAAACCAGATAGTATAATGCAAACAGGGATCGAATCATATACCCCAATTCAGTTAGAGATCGAACCACGCAAAACGATCGAGTCAGAAATCGAACCAGAGACTACGATGCAAACAGGGACCGAACGAGAGACGTCAACCCAACATGAGGTTGAACATAAAACTACAATTCAATCCAAAAGATCCGATCAGAGATCGAACCAGAGGCTACGATCCAAAAAGAGTTCAAACTGTAGTAAACAGTCCGGTTTGAAATCGAACAAGAGACTAGGTAGGAAACTAAAATGAAAAAAAAAAAAGAGTTGCTTTCAATACGTCCCACAAAAAGTATTTGATCCAGGAGGCAATTAAATAAACTTTAAATTTAGGATTGTTTAAATGTAAAAAATCAGCAGTTTGGCTAAAGATTTAAATTTTAAATAAGTAAAATAAGGATAACTATAATTATTTCGTCGTAGTAAGAAAATGTTTAAAATAGAAATTTAAGTAAATTTAAAAAGTACAAATTCAGCGACGTAAAAGTAATATTTCCTGTGTAAGGGAAGGTTGTGCGTATTTGTAGAAATTGTAAAGTAAACAATTATAAGTAGCAACAAGTAGGGTATAAATAATCCTTATGTTAAGAAAAGGTAAAAGCTAATTTTTCTTTTGTATTAGAAAGTAGGTATTATCAAGTCAAGAATTTGTAAGGGTAACATTAAAGACAGCTGCTAACAAAAGTGACACTAATCTTTTTTTTTTTCAGAAAAGGGTAGAACTAATATTTCTTTTGTCAAAATGAGAGGGGGTCCTTATTGACGTGTAATTCAGTTCCATACTTGTGTTTCAACAACATATTTTGTTATCATCTTAGTTTCAAAAATAAAATAGACAGGTAGTCAATCATCCTTTGACAAGGGTGACATTTGCAAACATCTTTTGTTGAAGAAGTAAGACGACAACACAAGCTGACTTTGGCCACGAAAGATAAAATTATTTTTTAAAATTTTTATTTTATTTGAGTTCAATAAGTCAGAGTCGAACCCGGTATAATGTATATGGAATCTTTAAATATTAAAATATGTATTTCAGCAGGTTAGATTAATCCCATTGGATTTAGTACTTGTAAGGAGGGGACATGGACCCTTAGAAGCATGCAAGGGAGAACATCGGATAGACGGTTAGGTAAGACGTGCATCAAGTTGGCCCGCCACTGTTTCCAAATCGGTTGAAATTTATATAGTTCTTAGTGCTACGTTTGTGCTCATATGTGCCCGAAGATCAACATTTGTGCTATTAAATTACTCAAAATATAACGATTTTAATGTGGCGGGCCAACTTGATTTCAAGCTGGCCCGCCACATTTTTTAAAACATCCCATCTGGATTTTGATTAGAAAAGTTCTTAGTGCTCCATTTGTGCTGATATGTGCCCGAAATTTGGCTTTTGTGCCATTAAATTACGCCCGTGGTAACGATTTTAATGTGGCGGGCCAGCTTGATGTTCAAGTTGTCCCGCCACATTTTCGAAATAAAGATTTTCTTGTGCCATTCGTTAGTGCTCCATTTGTGCTGA
>CABFVZ010004318.1:19210-44695 GCA_902151445.1 Timema monikensis
TATCAAAAAGTATACGACTAGTCTCTACTTTCAGATACACTTTGGGGGGTATTGTAATGTAACTGACCTGCCCCTAAAGAATATATGAGAGCATTGACAATAATATCGTCCTAATTTTATAAACGTATCTTATTTAATTTAAATTATAATCTATTACATGGCGCTTAAAGCACTTCTTCTTCTAAGAAGGCACGAGCCACTGACAGTGACGTCACGCACGTTACGTTAGTCAAGTCAAGTTGACAATATAAGATTTTTAAATAATAGCTTCCTCTTCTAGAATGATCGAAAATATATTTTAAAAAGTAATTTGAGTCAGTTTCCGGCTCTCGAACCTTCTAGTGACACCGAGATGTTTTTGTCTTGTATTTTAATTTTTTATAACACGACCTTCTCGAAGTTTCCATGAGTAAAGGATATATACAAAGAATGGTGCAATGTAAGGGCACTAGCACTTGGAGTCCAGTCCTTGAAGTACTCGGAACTACAGCTCCTGTCCGCGATCCCTACGATCGTACTATAGATCGCGTAAATAGTTCACCGATAACATGATCTATTTTCTCCTGAAATAAACTGAGATTTAGAAATAAAAACATGTCAACATAATAAGTGTGTATTAATTAATACAATATTCTAATAATCAGTAAACTCTTTAAATGGCGCTCGATCACGGGGCTATAAATACCAATTATCTCACAACATCAAAAAACCGTACTGCTTTAATTAGTGCTTGACCACGGAGCAATTATCAGCTAGTTAAACGGTAATATCTCATCAATTGTGACCCAAGACAGGGATCCGTAAGTCCGAAACTTCATGATTGGCGCACAACGTAGGGACCCGTAAAACAGAAACTCTTTAAAGTTCTAAATCGTTTTTGTGGCCTGGAGCATTGTCAAGTACGAGTAAAGCCTTTTCGGGCAAGTTGTATCTTTTCATAAACTTCTTCACTTCTGGGACAAATTCTTCATGAAATTATTGACTAAACACTTCTCTTGTGACCCAACTTTTCCCTTGATTCTTGTAGCAGACTAGCAGACAAACATTCTTGAAAGCACTGGGATTTTTAGCTTTACCAATCACCAACAAATCGAGTTTGTGCCTCCGGTAGCATTTGGACATGTTATAAAGGTGATTCTGTCTTTACTCACACTACGGCCTGTTGCACTTCCTTCTTGAGAGGATACAAATGTTTTATTAGGCAAAATCCTCCAGGACAAACCGCTCACGTCTGCATTGTAGACTTGGTCCGGAATAAGACCCAATTCCTATACTTTTTCTTTAAAATGTAGGATAAATGGCAGATTCGTCGCTTGAGAATTTTTCATCTGATATAGATAACAAACGGATATCAAATCTCTTTTTAAATTTATCCAAACACCCAATACTGTTACGAAAATCATATTTTTTGGTAATTTTCTGATAAATCTCGATTGCCTTCACTTTCAAAATTTCTCCAAAGATAGGAGTGTGTTTAGAACGCTCTCTCAAGGACCACATGTAGAAAGCGTTTTCCATCTTTGGACAGTCACCATCTCGTAATGATTTATGCTTTACTGGTCAAGACTTCATCGTCTTCACGTGTTCCACTATCTTGTGTCTGTTTTTAATAAGATGGAGCACAAATGCACGCCCAACTCCACACTCTTCCGCCATTTTGCACATTTTTTCACTACTATCTAACTTATTTAAAATCTCCATGTTCTTTTTCAATGTTACAGTCTTACTATTCCGTCTGCTCTACATTTTGACCCACGCTATTTTGATGACAAACAACTCGCGCAATGGAAGGTACGTGTTTAAGTGAGAATACGCGTGCAGCAGTAAGTATACGTGCTAACGTGAGCAAGACTTAGCTCACACTGAGGGAGGAAGGAGCGCGGGCCGGTGTAGGTAGTGGTGGAGGAGAGGAGAAGGTGCAGGTGTATGTAGCGGTGGAGGAGAGGAGAAGGTGCGGGTGTAGATAGTAGTGGAGGAGAGGAGAAGGTACGGGTGTAGGTAGCGGTGGAGGAGAGGAGAAGGTGCAGGTGTAGGTAGCAGTGGAGGAGAGGAGAAGGTACGGGTTTAGGTAGCAGTGTAGGAGAGAAGAAGGTACGGATGTAGGTAGCAGTGGAGGTAAGAAGAAGGTACGGATGTAGGTAGCAGTGGAGGAGAGAAGATGGTACGAGTGTAGGTAGCAGTGGAGGAGAGGAGAAGGAATGAGTGCAGGTAGCAGTGGAGGAGAGGAAAAGGTGCGGGTGTAGGTAGCGGTGGAGGAGAAGAAAAGGTACGAGTGTAGGTAGCAGTGGAGGAGAGAAGAAGGTACGGATGTAGGTAGCAGTGGAGGAGAGGAGAAGGAATGAGTGCAGGTAGCAGTGGAGGAGAGGAAAAGGTACGGATGTAGGTAGCAGTGGAGGAGAGAAGATGGTACGGATGTAGGTAGCAGTGTAGGAGAGGAGAAGGTACGAGTGTAGGTAGCAGTGGAGGAGAGGAGAAGGAATGAGTGCAGGTAGCAGTGGAGGAGAGGAGAAGGATCGAGTGTAGGTACAGTGGAGGAGAGGAGAAAGAACGAGTGTAGGTAGCAGTGGAGGAGAGAAGAAGTTGCGGGTGTAGGTAGCAGTGGAGGAGAGAAGAAGGTGTGGGTGTAGGTAGCAGTGGAGGAGAGGAGAAGGTATTAGTGTTGGTAGCAGTGGAGGCGAGTAGAAGGTACGGATGTAGGTGGCATTGGAGGAGAGGTGAAGGTACGGGTGTAGGTAGCAGTGGAGAAGAGAAGAAGTTGCGGGTGTAGGTAGCAATTGGAGGAGAGTAGAAGGTACGGATGTAGGTAGCAGTGGAGGAGAGAAGAAGGTACGGATGTAGGTAGCAGAGGAGCAGAAGAGAAGTTGCAGGTGTAGGTAGCAGTGGAGGAGAGGAGAAGGTACGAGTGTAGGTAGCAGTGGAGGAGAGGAGAAGGTACGAGTGTAGGTAGCAGTGGAAGAGATAGAGATGGAACGAGTGTAGGTAGCAGTGGAGGAGAGGAGAAGGTACGAGTGTAGGTAGCAGTGGAGGAGAGGAGAAGGAATGAGTGCAGGTAGCAGTGGAGGAGAGGAGAAGGATCGAAGTGTAGGTACAGTGGAGGAGAGGAGAAAGAACGAGTGTAGGTAGCAGTGGAGGAGAGAAGAAGTTGCGGGTGTAGGTAGCAGTGGAGGAGAGAAGAAGGTGTGGGTGTAGGTAGCAGTGGAGGAGAGGAGAAGGTATTAGTGTTGGTAGCAGTGGAGGCGAGTAGAAGGTACGGATGTAGGTGGCATTGGAGGAGAGGTGAAGGTACGGGTGTAGGTAGCAGTGGAGAAGAGAAGAAGTTGCGGGTGTAGGTAGCAGTGGAGGAGAGAAGAAGGTGTGGGTGTAGGTAGCAGTGGAGGAGAGGAGAAGGTACGAATGAAGGTGGCAGAGGAGGAGAGGAGATGGTGCGGTGTAGGTAGCAGTGGAGGAGAGGAGAAGGTACGAGTTTAGGTGGCAGAGGAGGAGAGGAGAAGGTGCGGTGTAGGTAGTAGAGGAAGAGAGGAGAAGGTGCGGTGTAGGTAGTAGAGGAGGAGAGGAGAAGGTACTAGTGTTGGTAGCAGTGGAGGAGAGGAGAAGGAACGTGCCGATGTACTGACGTGCCGGATTAGTGAGAACGTCATACCCGCAATGAGACAATGTGATGATAGTTCTTATTATGTTGTAGAGCCGAGGTAAGTCTTAAACTATCTTTGCCTAATTTATCAAACCCTTGTGGCCGTATGGTGCATTCCCCTAAAGGGAAATATACTTAAGTTACCAGCCGGGAATCGACCTCCGGTACCTTAGTCTCTTAGCAAGGTGCGCTGACCACTACCCCATGGGGTTGGTTTGTAAATGTTATAAAATAAAGCTTGAAACAGTAATGTGGACAAGATGACTTACCAAAACTTATCAGTTCTCCAATCAAAAGGTAGATTCCTATCCCAGTGCTACCAGATGAAAGAGCCATACCAATTAAAGTGAGGGCGGTGACAGATGTCGAAACAAGAATTATCATGTCTAAGATCAAAGATGGTAGTACGAGATACCTAATTCTCTAAAATAAAACATAGTATTATTAGTAAAGTTACAACATATTGTAATGATATAGCCTACATTTTTCTCTTTCATAATATTACAAATCTAAAGTTCCCACCCTTAAAATATTTCAAGCTAGTGGATATTTGTATAATATTAAACTTATTGAATCTCTGTGTTAAAATCTTCTCTACTGATTTAACAAGTCTGGATGGGCCTTTGTTGTTTTATATTGTTGACGATTATCCTGAGTCGCCATCGTAAAATCTTAGAGTTTGCTAGCGGGTTTCAACCCTTCTTTCTAGTAAAATTTCCACAACAGGGCCAACTGTTCTTGCGCAGAATTTTTTCTCTCATTTCAAAAGCTGATGAGATTTGATTTAATCTCATCCAAATGGAAGATTCTAGATGATTTCTTATTAGAGAGTAAACAAGGAAAAGAACTCATCCGACTTCACGGCCCACAACCCCGCTGTAGGTAAGGACCGTGGCGCGCTATCATTCAAATTTAAAACTTTAAATCTGCCGCATAATGATACTTTTCGTTACGACTGTGCAACTGTTGTTTAATCATGTTCAATTTTATTTGAATGAATCCAACATGATTTTAGACCAGTATTAGGGGACAACACCCCCTTCCCTCCCCCCAAACCACCGTAGGTGAAACAATTTCACAAACATAAATGCGTCTAGAAGCTATTTGTAGCTTTTAAAAAAATATTGTTACTAAGACAGAAACTTAATTAGTGCACTTCCCCTAAAATTCCAAGAATTTGCATGAAGTGCAGTAGATTTCATCAAAATTTATTGTTTCATAATATGAAAAAAAAGTTTTAACATAATATTGATATGAAATAAATTAGTTCACTCACAATAGCATAGTAAAAAACTTTATCAAAATTAATATTTTTAATATTTTTCCATGAAAAGCCGCGCTCCCGCTCCAATACACGCTGTATAGACCAGGCGTCTTCATGATAAATAGAGCCAGATTACAGTGTTTTAAAGTTGCCACAATATTACAGTATTTTGTTAACAAAACTTTAATTTTGGCCCAAAACCCTCCAAACTTGCCTAATCAAATCAAAAATCAAAATCTAAAGTTAACTATGCCTATACAATATATGAAAAAATAGTGAAACAGTGTTACAAAGTTCTACTTACTCGCGATGAACCAACGAGAAGGCACAGATAGGCAATCAGCCCTATTGCAGAAAACGCTATAAGAACTGGCAAACTGATTGACACAGCTGGAAACAAAAACATTTAAATTATTGATCAATATTCAAACCAAAACTAATTAACAACAAAATTTATTAATTGATGTAGTTTAACATTGATAGACGGTAAAAAATTTAATACCCGCCCAGGAAAAGGTTGTATGGAAAACTTTAACTTCTCTTCAAATAATTGTTCACTTCGATCGTAAAATTCTGGATTTTACAGTTACGGAGTTAAAAAAAAATCAAAGTAAAAACTCACATCTATGTTTAATTTTCCCTTATTTCCTTTTGCTATTTCCATCTCTAATAAATGTTTGCTTAAGAAAAATATAAAATGATCAAATTACATTTTATTATAATAGCATAATTTATCAAATTAAATATATTTGAAATATAGAATTTTGTAAACTATATTTAGTACTTAAATTTACATAATTATTCATAATATAATATTTTTTTATTGAATATTAGACATTTTAGAAAATATTAAAACTTAGAATCGACTTAGCTTAGAATTGAAAAAGTGGACTTCACACACCTTTAGTCGTAAACTTACTTTTTCTCAAAGCTGACTTTTTTATGGAACAAGGTTGTTAAGAGGGGGGAGGGAGCTTAATTGTACCCACTCGGAATTGTATCCATTCAAACAGTTTTGTAATAAACTGCTTTTGTAAAAATTCTGAATTGTATCCACCTGAATTATATCCACAAAAACTGGAATTGTATCCACTCGGAATGGTATCCATTCAGACAGTTCTGAAATGTAAGCCTTTAAGAGAAAACCTGAATTATATCCACAAATGGCCGACTTGAGGTTTAACAGAAGGAACGTTTAACGTAAAAGCTTTGTCACACTTCTGGTAGAGGGCAGAGGATGGAATCTTCTTAACTTACTACTTGTATACTAGAGTTCATCTCACATTTTCCAAAAAGTGCATATTGTTCTTCTCATTAAAAAAAAGACTTTACATGAAACAAGACATCGAGGAGCTTTGAGCACTCCTTTTTTGATTAGAAAATATGTCAAATAAATAATGTCAATAGATATATTGTGTTTGTTTATTTCTAAGACATTCTTAAATATTTTATTCCTATAAACTCATTAGGTAAATATATATATATTTATGTTGATTTAAAAAAGTAAACTAAAGATTAGGGATAATGTTAAAGGGGATTTAATTAGTGAAGAACATTTTTTAAATAACGGCTGTTTCCATAAGCTACGGGATCTCTTTTTAATGATATATTGACTTTGTGTTAACATTTATAACTAATTTCCCTTTTTTATTTAATTTTTTGCAAACTTGTTTGCATTTTTATGTATTTGAAATATCAATTTTGTGTTGACAACTACAAATATGTTTTATGTTACATACCTTTTCTGTTTTGACAAATGCTGTGCATTATTATTAATTTATTTTAAAGCAATATTATTTAAGCAAAGAATTTTTTTTTGCTATTACAAGAACGTCATTTTTAAACGATCGATTTATTTATCTGACCATAATATACTAATTGTTCAGGTAACTAGATCTTCTTTTGTGACTAAATATTACATTGTGATTACTGGGAAGGGGGCTAGAGAAGAGACTTATTTCAAATAATGGTTTAGAGTGAAATCATCTCACATGTATAATTTACTAGCAGGCTGATCCACTCTTTGTACTATATCAAACTATTCAAATTAGGGCGTTCAACATCCGGCTGCTAGCATTTATATAAATCCTCCTTGGTATTTGGGGTAGCGTATGGCCCCAATTAGACCTTTGACCTTTGACCCCAAGCTGTGTGACGTAATCATTGCATGTTATGTCACAACACTCCCCCCTGGGTTTTCACTGGTGACTCATATATAGTACAAGTATATTTCCATCTGACCTGAATTTCCCCTTTGGTTATTTCCATGACGACATGGGGTTAGCGACCTGTTGTCCTCCTTCAATGTCGCAAAGGTTTATTTCTGGATTTTATATGTAGCAATGGGTTTTCCCTGATGACTGGCGGCAGTTTGGCGGCTCAACAAGACAGAAATAGAACACGACCTTGAATGATGTTACAACCCTCCCCATCTTTGTGACAATGGCGTTTTCCTGATGACTGGTGCCAGTTTGGTGGCTCAACAACAATAGTCGAGATAGGAATAGATTGGGACCGTGAGGTCATTGACCCTGTTCATGTTTGGTGCCAGTTTACCGGCTCGACAAGTCGACAGTCGTATCTGCATGTAAGGGACAGACAGGTTTTGCGTGAATAAAACACGATGTTACAAGACATATTTACTATACATTAAAGATTTAACACACATATATTAAAGGTTTCACAGATATCATACATAATATTTATTATACACTCTTACAGGTGTAGCATCGGATGTTTTATGATAGACACGAAACAAATATAAATAGTCAAGACTTACCCCGTTTGTTTGTTGACTGGGGCTGCGTGGAAGAACGACACAAAACCACCTAACGCACCGTCACTGAACCGGGAAAATTGAATACTGACTGTGAAGACTGGAGGGCAAGTTCAAGCCAACGCCTTGGGTTGAGTGGACTTGCGCAGTAAAGAGATCTCCTCCGAGAAGATTCCCGAACGCCCACGGCCTCTCTAGAAGCGAATCAACATGCGCTTTCTTGTGTTCCTTGTTTATTCTCGAATGTTATTCCCCCCTTTTTTTTCCATCTTCCCCTCTTCTGTGCTTTAGGGTATATATTCTGGTACCTGTGGCTACGAACTTTACAATTGGGCCTGAGTCATATCAGGGATAGGATAAGCTCCGGCTTTCAGCTACGTAAAATGTAAGAACTAAATCCATTTTCGGAAAATTAAACTTTTTTTTTAATGTAAATCTTTTCAAAATTCAATTTTGGCTTACATTTCAAATAACTTTAAAATTAATCTGACAGTTAGGAACATTGTTTATTTTTTTTAGAGATCACTTCATTGCAAGGTCAGGGCGACTTATCGCCAGTAGAGTCACGAATAATCGATTGTATCGATTATGTACTGTATTGTTTAAATTAATGTTCACGGGAACTATTTTATATTTGAAATTAGTTTATCTTGTTGCCATTTGCTATGTCCCGTTTTAATGGACGAATATTTAGTATTTGAATTTAACATATCTTATTGTCATACGCTATGTGCCATTTCTTATGGACGAATATTTTATATTTGAAATTAGTTTATCTTGTTGCCATTTGCTATGTCCCATTTTAATGGGCGAACACTTAATATTTGAATTTAACTTATTTTGTTGTCATATGCTATGTGCCATTCCTAATGGACGTATATATTATATTTGAAATTAGATTGTCTTGTTGTCATTGACTAGGTGCCATTTTTAAAGGATTAATATTTAATGATGGAATTCAAATTATCATGTTGTTATTTACTATGCGCCATTTCTTATGGGCGACATCTTAAGTTAACATTTAAGTAATCTGATGAATATTTAACCTCAGACTCTTTAGCTTTGACTTCAATTCATAGTTGTTTATGAATTTAATCTATTTTCTTTATACATCGCAACAACAACAATGTATATATTTAATGGAACTGTTAAACATCTAATTGAGCTATAGCTAATAAATATCGACTAACTTTGACTTATACTAATTCTTATTATATATATATCCCATCATACCCAAGGTACTACGTAAAATATATATCTATTGTTTATTGTGAATGGTAGGCAGGTTGCAGTCTCTAACTTTTCCTGAGGTAGACGATCCGTTTCGATAGCTCAGCAACAGGTGTGAGAGTTGCGAGCTTCGGTATTTGAATGTTTTGAGTATAACATTCAAACTCTTGAACTCCATAGCACTCACTTCTATTGTTGTCCCCCCCTTTTTGTATTTTTTTTTGTATTATTTGGGCATCCTCCCCTTGAGGATGCTACACAGGAATGCCGTATATGTTCGTTCATACGTTTATCTACAGTGTCTCTTAGATGTTTTAGTAATTTTTTTTAGTTCACAATCCAGCATGTAATACTCCAAACCGACTACTTGACGTGTATAAAAGGTATCACTGATAAGATCCAGGTTTATGATGTGCATTTTCACCGTAGGCTGTTTGAGATGGATAGCATCCACTGATTCTGTTAGCGTGTCACATACATCCAAGACGAGTGTGCCGATCAAATTGTTGCAATAGCGAAGAACGGGTGTCGACTACATATCCCGGCTGTCAACGGCAACGTTGATGAGGTCCCACACATCACAATGCTGCACGTAAAGCTATATGCCAGATAAGCGATTCGTTTGAGTCCAGGGTCTTGTTTCTCGCGTTTGACAACCATACGGTCACCGCACATGCCTATAAAAGATATTTAATGATAAGTAAGACTAATCATTTAAGGAGGTTGCGTGTTGCTGAAAAACTTTGATATGACTGACTTGTAGTTGCACGGTTCTGGCCACTCTGTACGGTTAAACACCGCACTGTTTCCTCCACATTTTTCTAGCTTAACATAGGGCGTAATGTTGTTCTTAACGCTCATGCTGACGATGTCTCGCTTGGCGTCGACTTCGTTCAGCGGGAATAAAATGTTGAGAATATTGGTGATAGCGAGCGTCTTCACTGGGTTTGCTTTGCGGGCTCATTCGTATTGACCTTCCATGATGTTTTATCGCTTCGACGACTGTCACGGTTATGGCAGGTACGCCGGCAGGACGCCCCTTTTTAGGCGCACGATGATTGGGCACAGCTTCTTGATGGTCAGCAGGACCTTACAGTTTTGAAAAATGTGTTGTAATATGTCACCACTTTAGCGTCATTGCCTGTATGATTGGTGGGCGAGAATAGGGTTAGGAAAGTTTTCATCGGAATCTTCAGGGTGCGATAGAGAATGTTTATGACACAGTAATGCCCGAAAAAATATGAGGCGATGCTTTGAAGTTTTAGCGTGATATGAGACGTGTGGGAAATGTTTTTGCGTATAAATGTCAGATGTGACTTTAAACAGGGTGGAAAACCATAACTGTCAAAATATTCTACCGCGCCATTCTTGTCGATAAAGATAACGATCCAATGCGTCCTAGGTTTGATGTGTGGATCAGTGTTGATGACGAGAGTGGCAGGTCACGCTATTCTTGCGGGTAGTGATCAGCAGGAAAAACACCCAAATATAGAGAACGGAACCACGGGCTTGTTTTCAGCGCACGTCTTAGGGTGTGCGTGTCCATCTTCGATCATCCAATCTTGAAGTACCCAAACGATAGAGGCCGAACAGAAATTCCATACAGAACTATGTGTCCATGTGTATGGTGCGGCCCAATTTAAGGGTTTTCAAAGACGAACAACCTCTGTCGTATAAATATACGATGGGTGTAGGCGGGTATTTGACTATAATATTTTCTTTTTTGCTCCCTTGAATTAGATGGTTTCTGCACGCGTTGTGGCACGGGATATGAGGGATTCGAGCAGGCTGTAATCCACATTACCTCTATCCCAGTGCAGTTTGTTGACGATATAGTCGGTTTGCTCTTTAGCGGCAGCTGAAAGTTCCTTGATAACATATGGGGGTTTTAACACCCAACGTTGAAGTAATGTACTGCATACAGATAAAACACTCAGTTCCTTGACAATAAACTCTTTGTTGTCACCAATGAAGCTCTGTAAATCCACAATGATGTCCATGATTTAAATTACGAGTATAAGGGGCGGGAAGTCACCTAAATTAACTCCCATCATCGGTCACGACGTTTCTATCCTTTTCAATGGAGATGATGTTGGCAAACTCCTCGTACACGATACAGTTGACGGTTTTGGTGAGAGCTGTAATGAAGCTCACTTCGATGTTCAGAGAGCCATGCATCGTCAAATTCCAATGCGATGTCATGTGGGCGGGCACATTAGGTGTGAGTTCGAAAACCATGAGATGATATCACTTAAGGAAGGCTTCCTGGGTGATGTCGCTAACTTAGTTCATGAAATGGATACTCGTTCCAGAAAACAGTGTTAGGTAAGATATTACATAGTTGCTGTTTTAAAAATCGGGCTGTAGTGGATTCGACGGCACATGATCCCCGTCCACGAACAACGAAAAAGTTTCATGCCATAGATTTGGAAGAAGAACGGGTTCTTGGAGGCGTCCCCGTTGAACGAAGCGTTTGATACATATCCCATGATGCATCGTTTGGGTAACTGTCCGAAGATTAAATTGTCCAGCTATATACCTTGCACACCCGTATAAATAGTGAGTGTTTTTACTTCCACGTGGGTGATGGGATACTTTACGAGAATTACATTTAATGCCTTGGCATGTGCCAATAGTATTGAAGGTGCTACTTTGACACGTCACATTAGAAGGCTGGCTACAGTGATGTGAACCTTTAAGTGGGGGAGTTCAGGGACGGCCATTAGACTAAACCCGTCTTTGGAATGGACCAATTTGACTCTTAGTTCGGTGCCGATCAAAGGTATTTCTGTTATAAATAAAATTGCCAAAGGCCTTAATAGTTTGTATTCCTAATTTTTTTAAACTTTAGCTCTAACTTCCTGTTATAAATAAACATGGACATCTAGGTTTGACTGGATTGAGAAAAGTTCATTAAAGGTCCCTGAAGATTTATTTGTATATTTCTCTTTGTACAACACTCTAGCTGTGGTGATAATTTTGATCTAAAAGGAATAGGAATCTACCACCACAGGGGAGGGTTGAGTTTAAAAACACATCCACCTGTGTGAATAGTGAATGCAACCAGTTGTTGATGGGAGAGATTTTATCCATCTTAGTGAAAGCACCACCTTCGGGTTTCATGATGGCCGTCATGAGATAGAGCATGGTCTGTAAAAGATTTATATAGAACTCGCCTTGACCGATAACGGTAAATTCGATGAGAGAATCATCGGCGAGGGAAGGGAAAGGTTTGTACTGGAGCCATTGTCCACTTTCATGACTGGTTTGCGTGGGTGGGACGTAAAAGAGATCGAGTTCCCTTCTGGCACAATCGCATGACTGGGGGTGTAGAAACAAAATTTTAACTGAAAATATTTACCGCCTCTTTCTTGACCTTTTTACGTTAGGTAACGACAGAATACTGACTTAGGTGCTACTTACGACGCCCTTTATAGCCTGCGCTGGTCAACAGAGTGTCGATCTTCTGCTTCGCCTTGCGTTTAATGTTTGTTCCCGCCTCCAAGACACACTGGCGTAGGGCCTCTTTGAAAAGACAACGCTGATTGGCGACGTCTGAGAGCACATCGATACCGTTATGAAGTGCCTGTTTTCCAATGGCTCTAGCACCGCTTCTCAGCAACGGTACAACGCTCTTGAAAAGGTCACTGAAAAATCTTCCTATTCTATTTTCACGTTGATAGAGAACACCGTGGTAGATCGAAGATTTTACTGTTTCAGCCTGGTTGGCGTAGTATCTTTGGTAGGGACAGTTCATGTTGAGCAGCGTTGAAAGTGAAGTTTCAGGCACACTTTTCCAAATTCTAATGGCACGGGATCACAAATGTTTGTTCTTATATTGATTTCCAAACTTATTTCCCTTCCAAGTAAGGGCACGTTGTACAACGGAGTATAGCTGACTCTCTTCTGTATGCCGTAGAGATAGTTTATGTTGTTGATACTGACGATACGTAAAAGTAGTGCCACAATTTCATCCAAGGTCTGAGGATCGACGATATCCGTGTAGATGTACTATTGCGAGGGCAAGTATGGTAAAATTTTGGTGGCGTACGGTGACTTTGGGACTTTGATTAGATTGGTGTTAGGATCGAAACCGAGCTGTAGACTTGATAGATTCAACAGCTGTATATTTGTTGAAAAAGAAGCAACGTCCGATCCAACAGCTGTATATTTGGTGAAAAAGAATCAACTTCCACTTTTTTTTGTTGGGGTTTGTGTACTTGAATACAACTCCGGAATCCCCTTTAAAGCCTATACTTCGTTTAGCGCTTTGTCCAATTCATGGATAGTGCTGTAGTTTGCAGTTGAGATGTGATTCTTGAATATTTTTTTCACTCCGTTAGCGTACACCCAGTTGTACCATACAATATTTCGGACCTCGGGTACGGTGGTGAAGGAACACGGATATCGGAATTCAGTGAGAGTGACTTCCCACTGGCCCTTGGGTGTAAGACGGTATGAGAGTTGCGTGGTAATATTCGTGAGGGTATTTTTCGGGAAATAACCCATAGACCTATCGCTCAGCAAAGTGATGTAAAACTGGTCACTCATGGTAAGGTGCTGATGTAACTGGCAGGAACCCAAGAATTAAATTTGGTGGGGTAGCCTTGCCACTGCATATACACTTTCTTTCTGGCACCTTTAGCTTTGACACATAGTATTTTATCAATTTTAGAATTTCTAGGAAGAGTACGCGTTGAAATTCAGGTTCGTAAAACGTTCCCTCCACCTAATTGTCATCAATATTGGTCAGCCTGTAAAAGAATGGTTTTCGAAACACGACACTACTGACTTTAAAAATTTCCTTGCTCTAATTGCTTTCATAGCCCTTTTCAAACAGCATTCTGGATTTTCTAAAACGCACCTTGTCACTGACTTTCATTTTTGGCTTAAATTATTAGATTGGACGCCGTTTACCGTGCAGATTATCTCTGACTTGAATAACATTGTTTTCAGGTGTCATCTTGATACTGGAATGCATTGCGCCGTTGTAAGCGTTGACGAGATCTTGGAAGACGTCCACATACCAATACGTATTATTTTTGGTAAAGTAGCGAGCGCTACATTCGCCCATTCAGAGTTCTATTGAATCGTTCCACGATGCTTGCCTTCACTTCTTGATTATGAGTGGTGTAATAATGCATGAATACTCACTTCCCCGTTTTTATCCCAAAACACCACTTCGGTAAATAATATATTCTAGTAAAAGTTCAGCTTTTTTACGTGTAAGTACTGGTACATTATTGATTACAGCAGGGATGGGAAGTAAAGACACTTCAGGGATGGTTGTGATGCTGGTATTTTCAGGCAGTGGAGGGTGTTGATGAAAAAAAGTGCAGATAGCGCTATACCACTTGTTGGTATAAAGTCCATTTAGACTTGTCGTCAAGTTTTGAAGCGATTTGTTTTTCCATTTCACTGTCCAGCTTGGAGACCACTAGATTTGTGGTCGATGCCACTTGTTGGTGGTGTTGCTCGTAATGGTGTGTCTTTTTCGTGTGTTCTATTATCTACTTGTTGAATAAGGAACCGAAGACACCGCTGATTAAAGGGGCTAAGAGTAAGGGCAAGAACGCTCCTACTTTCTTAAAGAGTAGTCGTCTTTTCTTCTTCCAGCACTCTCCTAGTTTGACCAGCTTTCACAACACCTGCTTGTGACAACGTAACTTTGTCTGCTGCGCATTATTCAACGGAAACCGCCCTTTTAAAATGTTGTAGGTACACTCGCAAACAGAATCAATCTGTTTCTTGTCGGCCGTTTTCAGAAAAGCGACACATTGGTCTGGGTTAATGCTATGCATCGCACGTAGCAGAGCTTCAGAACTTTGAGACTCATACTTATGAAATGATCTGTAATCGGGAAGTGTCGGTGTTTTTATAGCGTATGCGTGGTAGGTATACACAGCACCCGATATTTGTGCGGGTTCTATATTTGAACCATTCGGTTGTACCTTGTTTGAAATATAAAAATATATAGCCGTGAGGAGTACTTGTAGCATCAGCTGAAGCTTATTGTTAAACACGAGGGTTTTCAGGACAGACTTGACGTGCAAAGTGTTGAATATGAGCTTTATCCCTGGTATTTTTAAAAAGCACGTTGGTTTAAGGAAATGTCTCTTTGGCACTAGCCCTGGTGTAATATATTTTGTGTAAGGTACATGACGCTAATATTTTGATGGTGGCATCCTTTGGTGAAAAAATATACGACCACTTTATCGGTTTCACGCATCAGGTCGTCCAGAATAATTATATGTGGAGAGTCTAAACAGGAGTCATCCATTTCTGGCAAACCCTTACAGAATAGGACGCGGGGACATGATCCGTCTTGTTCTGATCCAGGTGTCCATAAAGCATAATACCAGGTGGTTTTATCAAATTTAACGTCACACATTGTGTCCAAGTGACGGATAAAGTCGGCTACAAAATGTGAATTCCACAGCCGGAAGGGACGCTTATGATGGCCGAAAATGGATGTTTCAAATTGTCCATAATGTTTGAGACTGAGCTTATAAGATTTATGTACTTTTATTTATAGGATAGAAGGGAGGGAATGTAGACGTTAAAACACAAACATAACTATTTTTGTAATATATTCACACAAAAATAGCTCACATCAGTAAAAGTATACATGGCATATTTATTTACACAATTCAAAGTTTTACAAATACACTATAAAAAGTATATTTGGAATATTTATTTACACATATCAAAGTTTAAAAATATGGTTCACGCCATGAAATGTATGCTTGGTATATTTATTTACACAAATAAAAGTTTTTACAAATATAGCTTGCGCCACAAAAAGTATACTTGGAATATGTATTTACACAAAAATCAAAGTTTTAGAAATTTGGCTCACGCCATGAAACGTATACTTGGAATATTTATTTACAAAAATGATAATTATAAAATATAACTTACACATTGAAGTAAATTATACATGTTTAGGTGTATAGGAAACAATAATCAATTTATTGAGCTCGTAGAGAGAATTGTGACCGCATTATTAATATATAATGGAAAAAATTGACTAGAATTAAAATATAAACAAACAACTAATTCTATTTAACTAGAAATAATCAGGTAAGTGAAGGATTGTACTTTAATAAAAAATATATAAAAAGTATCCCGTGTGTATAAAATAAATCAATAAAAACATGCGTGTTTTCATGCAGAAAAAATACGATAAATAATTTCAAATCTCTGAAAAATGGTATGTCAATGTGTGCCTAGCTAATGTGATATTAGCTCGCACAAGGTCACTGTGTTGTAACCTTTGTCGTCGCACATCGATTTCTATTTTCTTTTTATTCTTGATTGGATACCCCCCTTCTCGCCTAATGGATTGTATTTTCCTTAGATAATTCAGTGTAGATGTTAATTTGGGGGTCTTTAGTTATTATTGTCTCTTGTGAGCACGTTCTTGTGTAATCTTTTATTTAATGTGAGTGTATAGACTCTTTTAGTGGTCTGAGTGTCACTTTGCGATAGTTGGCGAGATAACGACTCGCTGCCACTTCTCCACTCTATTTGTTTATCGTGTGGTTGTATTGACCACTTTATCGGGGAAACCTCATCAGGATAGTCATCATATACTTATTCAAACAAGTAGTCTCAGGTATCTGTGTTTATTTTTTGTACTAATTGTGTGGTACTGTAATGTATAGGTTGTCAGTGGGGCACCAAGAAGGCTTAGATATTCAAAATGTTCAGGGGCTAGAGCTACGTGGCCCCGCTGAGTACTAACTAGGTATTGTTGCTGCATTATTGGTTATTCGGGGTGATATGAAATGCCACTTGTGTGTTATTAATTCTCCCCCTGTTGGGAAAAGCCTGTTGCTGGTAAACACCTCGTTAGACCTGGTTGGGTGTGGTGCCGTGCCCTATTGACCTTGAGTCTGGGGCCTAGTATAGCCAGTACTAGGCTGAGTCGCAATGTCGGCTCAAGCCCCGTATAGCAAAGGACAAATCTAGCGTGCCCTTTCCTTTCAAAAGGGACTCATAAAGCTGCTTTTTATGTGGGTTTAACTCCTGAGTGAGTACACTATATTTGTGGCAAATGCTAATCGTGTTTCTTATGTTTTAGCCCCTTCTGGCTTGTCTGGATCCCTTTAAGGAATATTTATTTCGCGAGGCGCTGCCAAAAGCGTGACGGCCCAGGTTGGGAGGGCGGGCATCCACACCCGATCTTCTCTGAGTACTATGGCGAGGTGTTGACTGGCGCTCGGCTGGTTTAATTAGAGTATTCTATATGCGACTAGGCTTTAGAGCCGCTGAAATATTGATGAACCAAAATCTTATAATTACATGTTTTTTTTTGCATTTGACATGCTTGTAGTCTCTCTTAATAAACTTCCTTTTGCTCTATTTATTTCTTGTGTGTAAACTTGCACCTCACCCTTACATTCCTGTAAAATAGGGTGAAAATGGAACTGTCTAGAGTGAAAGGAAAAAAGGTGATAATTCAGCCCGTCTAAGTGATCAACTTTTTGTCGTGGTGAACGCGTTTACAAGGACTCCGATACACAAACGGCAACGTATTATGATCATCGGATATCCTACGTTTGGTTACAAGGGCCGGTAGACTTTAGTCTGTTAAACGTTACGTACAGTCGCAAGACATTTTCTTACAATTCTTTTTGCAGTATCTGCATGTATCTTTCCGTGGCCTGTTCAGTGACCATTGCTTTCAAAACGTCAAAATTAAAATCGTTCCGGTTGCCGTAGTTTATGGTGATCAAGACAACCTTATAAACTGATTTTGCTTTGGCAGGATCGCCACCAACACAAAATCTTTACGCATAATTCTTGGGACCGCCAGATACAAAAATGCTAATGTAGCTTCACGGACCGTAATTTTGAAGTTAATCAGTGAGGTCACCTATAATGTCTCCAGTCGGTGAACTCCAATCACTGGAGCGTTTATGAATATAACTCTATATGTATCGTGATGCAAAACGTGGTCCCCCAATTTTTCAATGATGCAGTATAAGTACAATATAGCCATAGCAGATGTGTAGCATGCCACAGCCACACTCATGTTAAGGTTAGTTTACAACGCGTCACGTGCATCCTTGTAATTGAGAAACATAAACTCATAATTAACATCAATGATGCTGTCCATGGTGATGTATGGATGCGTCAGGTACTTGTCGATGCCCTGATAGTCGTTAACAATGGGTACGTGTAGTTAATCGGGTATTTGGCCAAACTTTCCCAATAGCAAATTTAAAAAGAGTTTAGCCAGAGTGCTGAGACCAGGGTTTTTACCAAAAAATCTGAAATAAAGATTTACCTCTTTCCTTTTCACATAATTTTGAATGTAAGCCAACTTCTAATCTTGTGAGGTACACCACTCTGGCCATCCACTGGTTTCTTGTTTAATTTTCAAAAATGTATTAATGTACCCGTGAAACAATCCGCCAGAACATGTCTGACGATCGTAAACAGATACATTGTACTTTCACACTTCGTGTACTGCTTCAAAGGTGTGACCTTTCTCAATGGCTTTCCGAATCTAGTCAATCACACATACGCCTGTCAACCAGCGATATTTTATTTCGTTGTGCTGACATGCGCCTTGGTTTTACTCCTCCCTGTATTACCTGCACAAGATGAACATTAACTTGTCGTTCATCCGTGTAGGCAATACGAGCATGTATAAATCCCGTGGAGACGTCATGGTAACTATGCCTTCTACTTGTACTAATAGACGTGTAATTTGGTTCCAAGTAAATTTTGGGGTGGCCGATGGTATATTTTTGTACTTGCAAACGTAAGGATAGAATGAACACGCATACAAGTACTTGATCTTCCCTCCACAATAAAGGTCTGCTTCGTGGAACAGTTTTATATAATTTGTACGCCCACCAAAGAACACGTACCTGGAACTGAGGTGCTCCTTGCTGTACACCTCGTGCTGGAGTACAAATATTTCAAGTCATTGTCTGTGCGTTTCATCACATTAAACGTACACTCCCACATCTCTACGACCATGTAGCCGTCATTCTTTAACTTTTGTACGCAGGCCATGGTCGCTTCATAGCGCATCTCCAAGGTTTCATGGTGGCTGTTTTTGAAAGGGGTGGTCTTGTCAAGATAATAGAGAGGACTCCCGTGCCAATACCAGCCCCATAACTGGAAGACGGTGGTGCTATCTCCAGCTTTAACAACGCCATCTACACGTCACCTTAACACATATTCCTCAAGTCCGTTAACCGCATGAAGTATAGAGACACTGCATATGTGGGCCTCCCAGTAGAGCCATTGTACGGCGAAGTGCGACTTTTGGTTTTCACTGCTGTAGCCATCGTTAGGGATGATACCGATGATATTCTATTTAAGATGACTTCAGCGGTAAGCCATCATTGCCACTCCTGCGATCATACAAGTTTATCTGAGAGGATCCACTTTTGCTTTTTTCAATAATCATATTTCTAATCTTTAGGCAGGCCTTCTGTAGGTTCTCTACATTTTCACGCAATACAGTTCCAACACGCGGTTCAAATCAAATACATTATTTTCCTTGACCAATGCATCATACAACTTCTCAATGTGCTCCTTTCCCTCAACCGACATCTCACCTATGACTTAGTCCTCCTTTGTTGGCAATGGACCCTATACCCCGCGTTTACTTTTTTACTAAAATATGGGGGAAATATCCCTTGGAAAAAGACTCGTCCAAGCCGAATGTCTTGAGAATCTTGGACAACAACATAGTGAGAAATTTCATCGAGTCAATAAATTGGAAAGGGCCGTATGGCATGGATGGTCATGATTTTCCCACCGTTCATTATGAGCTCTGGAGTCCATTTTTTAACCTCTATTATATATTTTAAAATAAAAGTACCATCATAGCCTTTCGCATTATGGCCCAGGAGGGTGATATGTTTAAATTTTGTTTCTTTAATTTGCTCTATAAATCCTAAAAATTCTGCCATTGTGGTATCACGCTTGAATATGTGAGTCTTATCGCCCCCGCATTTGGCGCAATGATGGTCATTTACATCGATATGAAGGCAGGCCTTGCAACACGTCTGTGCGACACAGAGGTTAGGTTCATGCAAGTACGTGTTGACTGCACCTTGATGAAGCGTTTCCTGTCTGCATTCAAAATCATAAAACACAAACATGAAATTGCTTTTTTCCTATGATGGCTTGGATGGGGCTTGCCTCATATAGCAGAAATGACTAAAAGGACGATAAGTTTTGCATACTCTACAAAAAGTCTCATAACACCTGTGTTAATAATTTGATCTTTCCAAACTTAAAAAATTGCTCGTATACTTCACAAACCTTTTTGACATCACAGAATGACATGTGACCTCTGGCAAAACCGATACATTTATGGTTATCAAAACATGACTGGTTTATGAACCAATTCCCACAGTCTTTACAGAACACATTTCGACATCCACTGCAAACTGCTTTAGCTTAGCTTTTTGAACGCGGACTCCCACTTGTGCTTATTCTAATAACTGAACGGCACTCGGCACTTGCGGCAAAAGTACGAACACTTAAGCGCGGCTATCAAGGATGTTATGATATCAAAATGGTTTTGCTTATCGTCGTGAAAATACTAATCAAGGTAGCCCTTAAAGGAATGTTCGGGAGGGGTATGCCTCTCTTATAGGACCTGCCTCCCCCAACGTTCCCTGAACACTGTAATTTTGTATTCGGAGAGGTATGTTTGAAATTGTTTTATTTCAGTGATTCCACCACCACCTTTTATAAGATTCACATGGGCATCACGTTATAAATATTCTGCTTTTTATTTTTGAATATTGCGTCCCTCCTTTATGTGCTTATAGTTTTTCATGTCCATGCATCCTAGTTCTCTTTTAAAGTCACACACTGTCTTGGCGTCAACCAATCCATGGGTAAGGCAAATTGTATCGCCGCATTTTGAATCGTAACAATTCCTTGATTTATTCCACTGTATGTGGTAGCCGGGTAGAATTGATCACAATAACGTGCACTCCCGCGAGGCTCCTTAAAATGAATGAGTTTAACATATAGTAGTGCTTTACTTAAGAACAAACTGTTACTTTTCAACACACGACCTACGTTATTTAGCACGGCTCGAGCATATAACTGATCCACCCGCCGAAATGAGACGTATACAGGATACAACGTTGAGTCCGTGCTATTTAAAAGTAAGCCGACTTGATCATAGGTGCTGACACCATGGTCCTGCAGCCGATTGAGCAAAACAGTAATTTGCTCTTCAAGCCATCTTAATGCGTCACAATCGCTTGCTGGAACACAAAGATGTACGGTAACTTCTCTACGAGCATAAAAGAAACGCCTAGATTATTTTATTCTCTCCTCGACGATTCGAAAAGAGATGTCATTTGAAAATGTTCCCTCAACCTGATTTACCGGGCCACTAATTCCTGTCTTGGTGCTGATGACGACCCCACCACCACCATATCCACGCCTTAAAGGGGGGCTGTGATTCCCACCTACCTCGCCCAAACACCACCGGCTTGTGGGAAGGCACTTCCGTTACCTGAAGGCAGCAAAGCTCCTACTGGTTGAATTGGGGCTGCGAATGTTAGGGCTGGGACAGTTTTTTCCGTGGCTTGGAAGCGGGTGGAGGGAGCCGACATCTCCAGCATCACCGGATTATGAGTTGATGCCTCCAATTCCTAGAGGCGGCAAAGCTCCCACCAGCTTAATGAGTGCTGCGGAGTTTGGGGTCTGGAACACGTCTTACCCCGGCTCGGACAGGCATCTCCTTTATTCATTTGAGCTAAAACACAAAAGTTTGATTTCAAACACATGTCAAACTAACTACAAAGTAAGCATTTAAAACAATAGTCTTCAAAACCAAGTCAATTTAAAAAATTAATTTGGTGCACTTTTTAAATCAAACAAATTATCATATGAGTTAGCAAAATAATTCCTGAAAACATAATGACCATTTTATTTATAGTTTGTCCTCAGAGCGGACAGTGTGAGTATCAAATATTAAAACGGATCCATCAGTTGCTCTAACTACCCAATTTAAAAGACACTTGTTTATTTTACAAAATGTTTGGGACATTTCGTTTATTTTAAGGTTGGTTCTATTCTAAAAGTGTTTTCACCTATAAGTATTCTATTATAGAAGTTTACTAATAAATCTGCTCATTATATGTTTTTTCAACTTGTACATAAATTTTAAATATTTTAACGTAAAATAATAATCTCACCTGTGGATGCTTCAATCGCATCTAGAAGAGAAAATTATCCTTTATAGGCTCCTGTGGCACTATGGGTGGTAGTGATGGATGTTATACCACCACATACACCTGATTTGGAGGAGATATCATATAGTGGTCCCATGCATCTGAAATAGTGTTTTGTATTATAATTTTTTAAGCAAGTGATAGCCATGAATAATTTATAGAAACTACATATTAATCTGAATAGTAATTTTAACAATAATAACTATCCTGATGGAACTCGAACCCGGGACACCTAGACCAAGAGATAGTAATTCTACCAACTGAGCCAAGGTGTCATAAAATAATATTGCAACAAGGAAATAACCTTAAATCCATATAATAATTACCGTTTAGCATTTATAAAACAAAAACTGAAAATCAACAAATTTATTCATAAAAAAAACCCACCAATTAACCACATTATTCATATTTCGAAACAATTTTGCATGTTGCTATTGTTTTGTTCGGTTTTAAAAATTAATTTTTTTTTTTTTTACAAACCTCTTCTTTCAATAGTCAGCAATTACCAACCTTTTGCTGTCAATTCCTCCATGTAGACACCGAGGGCCATCAGATTCGTGGATATCTGAGGATTTCCCTACAGCTCATTCTTTAAAAATTTAACGCAACAGCTTAATTTTTTATTCAGTATAACTTGAATTAGGAAATATTAGACAGACTATCTACGTGATATAATAGTAAGATAAAATAATGTAAAGAGTGTTATATGAATCTGAGACATTTAGTAGCGTTAGCTCGTCCAGACAATGTGTACTTTATGATAACACATGCCTCACTTTGAAGGGTTAGCCTGTTTTCGGTGTCTGTATTTTAAAAGCTCAAAAGTAACGGGCGACCTCGACCAACGGCCGGGTTTTACATATATTCCCCTATGTGCAGGATGGTGACCGTTGCAGAACTATTCTCTTTGTTTAGAAATGGACAGTTTTTTAATGGTGAGAATGGGTGTTTAGTTACTTTCGAACAGTACAAGAGTGCTTTTGAAACCCAAAAATATTTTTAAATTTTTGTTTTCTGGTACATTTAGGCTGGACTATGCAACGTATTTCAAAAGTGCAGGGGTCACAGAAACTGATGGCATTGCGGTATTTTAAAACACTACCCTGAATAAACACATTATGTTAATTATAATAAAGACTTGTTCAAAACATTTTTTAAATAAAATCTAGTTTCTAGTAAACTCCCCTCAAATAATTTTATAATTTGTATTAAATGTATTCAATAAACTACTCTTAGATAAAATATAAATTATTTGATTTATTATATCCACTCTTGGTTATAAGATTTTTAGATAATATTCAGCCATTAGTAGATTACCAACAAAATTAATTATCATTTAACTATAGCTACGAACAAAGTTTTTAAATAAAATGCCATGACTATAATAAATATTAGTTCAGGCATAACTTTATTCAAATGTTATCCAAAAGGGACTGCTTAGACACCTTCAAATTAACTGTAGTTTGAATTCTCATAAACCTATTATAAACTAATAAGGATAGACAACTCTGCCATAGTTTATTTTAATTTTGAAATAAATTAAATGTATACACTTTGATTTAACATCAAATATAGTACATTTACATTTATAGAAATGTACATTTACTAACCCAGATCCGCTACTTAAGTGTAATTACTCATCCTGTATTGCTTTATTAACACTTGAAGACAAGTTATACAATGAAAGTATTTCAAAACAGGTACTGATATTTATAGCTGTTACCAGCTAAGGTTTCGACAGAGCGATGACGTCACCAGGGAAAACCCATTGCTACATAGAAAGGGAGGGTTACGACATCATTCAAGCTCGTGATCTATTCCTGTCTAAACTTGTCTTTTCAATCCACCAAACTGGTGCCGTGTATGAGTAATCATGGTTGCGACAGTGCAATGACTTCATCCCCCATTGGCGGGGGAGGGTTGTTAGGGTCAATGACCTCATGTATTAGCTCACGATTTCAAGGTCACAATCTATTCTTGTCTTGACTCGTCTTGTCGAGCCACCAAACTGGAGTCAGTCATCAGAGAAAACCCATTGCCACATACAACGGGAGTGTTGCGATATCATTCAAGGTCGTGAAATATTCCTGTCTTGTAGAATCGTCAAACTGGCGCCAGTCATTAGGGAAACCCCATTGCCACATATATGGGGAGGGTTGCTACATCATTCAAGGTCATGTTCTATTTCTGTCTTTTTGAGCCGCCAAACTGGCGCCAGTCATCAGGGAAAACCCATTGCCACATTGATGGGGAGGGTTGCAACATCATTCCAGGTAACGATATATTTCTATCTTGTCGAGCCACCAATCTGGCACCACGTGTCATGGAAAACCCATTGTTACATAGAAGACCAGAAATAAACCTTTGCAACATTGAAGAAGGACAACAGGTCGCTAACCCCCTTGTCGTCATGGAAATAACCAAAGGGGAAATTCAGGTCAGATGGAAATATACTTGTACTATATATGAGTCACCAGTGAAAATCCAGGGGGGAGTGTTGTGACATAGTAAGCAAATATTACGTCACACAATTGGGGTCAAAGGTCAAAGCTCAAATTGGGGCCATACGCCACCCCAACTTCTCTCCTGGAACAATACCAAGCTAACTATGGCAATCCCGATTTAAAACTCCCGCTCAGCTTTTACTCATAAATTTGAAATTTTAAAACTTATCTGATTCTATGGAATAGTCCCCCAACCCTTTCCCCAAATTTCAATTTTCTACCGAAGTTAAAACATCTTTCATATTTTAACCCTCTCCCAATGTCCTGGAGACCAATTTTGAAACTTCTAATTTCGTAAATTTTCCTTGTGGAATGAGGTGGTCTTTCTAAAGATCTTCAAAATTTCAATTTTTCATCTTATCTCGAAGGGGCTTAGATTTTTCTGAATACACACCGAAATTTACTTTATTTTTTTATTTATTACTAGCATGAAGTACAGCTTTGCCCGGGAGAATAGCTTAGGGTAACTAAAAAGCTTAAAAAGGGTAAAAATTAAATCAAATTAATTTTTAAAGTTTATATAATAAGTTTAAAAAAAAGATTTAAGTGTATAAAATGGGTACTAAGGGAAACGTAATGGACAGACAGATGGACAGACAGATCGACAGACAAATGGTATTTCAAAAACCATGTTTTGGGTTTCAGGAGGTCATAAAACGTTTACTCTGCCATAGTTTATTTTAATTTTGAAATAAATTAAATGTATACACTTTGATTTAACATCAAATATAGTACATTTACATTTATAGAAATGTACATTTACTAAGCCAGATCCGCTACTTAAGATTTATTGACAATCACAATACTACTATATATATATATATATATATATATATATATATATATAT
>CABFVZ010004319.1:10607-18556 GCA_902151445.1 Timema monikensis
TATTATTACTCTAGTTTAAATAATTGTACATATAAAATAACAGGGTATCTAATAATTTAATATTGGTGTTTAATAGTAAGAGTATTATTTAATATTAGACCTCGATCCCTCTATTACAAAAAATGATAAACACATCTTGTTAAGAATTTTGTCAGATTCTTATCTTTACTAATCGCTTTCTCTTTGGATTTCAAGTTAAAATACCTCTTGTAATCTCTCTTTGGTAATCGAGTATTCATCAGCACATTATATCTATAGAAATATTTCAGTCCCGCAATATATGTCAAAATTTAAAAAAAAAAAACTCCAAGTGTAGGTTATTTGGTTTATTATTCAAATAACTTTAGATGAGGTATTAAAAGAAAAAACTTTTAGTGGCAGAGATATTGAAACGGATAACCAGATCAAAAAAACATATACATATACCATGTTTGGCCTGAGTTCAAAGAATGTCCCTTTTAAATTTCTTTAAAATTGGTTCACGCATTTGGGAGTTATCGTGGGGTAAACAGTCAGAGATACAAGCAATTACTGGACTTTTATGACCTAAAAATGATCAAAACATTACCTTTAAAATGACCTAATAATTTTAAAAAAAGACTTTAAAATATTAACAAATCGTAATGAATAAACATGTTTAAATCAAAATGGACTTTGCAAAATGTAAAATAAAATGAAAAGTCTTTTAAAATTGAGCTCTTGTATTCCGCTGAATATAATATTGATTTACAAATACCTGCTTCAGAAGTAATAGCTACCCCCTCCCAATGCAACCCTCTCCAGTCTAGTTGCAGTCTCACCAGGAATGTGTATTAATCATAGTGGCGTGGCAAAGAGGCTATAAGTTTTATTGTTTAAAAAATTGTGTTTGAGTATTTACAGATTTATGATGATTAAAAGAATAGGCAAATCACGAAAAATACTACTTGAAAATCCAAAATGACAAAAAATTACCTATAAAAAAAAGTTTCCACAGAAGTTGGATCATGGACAGAATTACGAGCAGATGAGAATTATATTAGATCAATCAATTAAAAAGGATGAGATTTCAATCAAAATATGGGTCCTGGTTATGGGAATACGCCATTTTTAAACGAATAACCAGATAGGAAAACTATCAACTTACGTTGTTTGGCATAGTTTCAAAGAAGTTCCCTTCCTAATTGTGCTAGAATTTGGTCAATATATTTAACATTTATTTAGAAAAAAACATTCATACGGATGAAATGTCAAATGGTTAATCTAAAAAAAACCCCTCATTCCTCTCGATCAACAAAACGTTTGCATCTAATTTAATTTTTCTAAACAATTTAAAAATATTGTTCTTGAACTTGGTGTTATTAGAACACTAAATAATCACACGCTTCAGTGGTCGAATCGTTTAAGGCGTCATTCTGACTGGTTTGCTGATAACTGGGAGATTGGGGTTAGAATCTTGGGTCGGGTCTATTGAAGGTGTTTTATTCTAAATGTTTTCCCCAATTATCATTCCATGTAAATGTGGGTAAAATTCTTCCTTCCTCGTCCCTACCACATTTAGAGTAACTATCATTATATGTGTAAAACCTGAACAGGTAGTAAGACACGATTATTAAAATGAATCAGACATTTTAAATTAAGAAGGAAAAAAAAATTGTTCTAACTTCAATAAGCCTTTGGCCCAATATTTCAAAACCATTGAGATTATTTTGTATGAAATATTAAAATTAGCTTTTATTCTGAAATTTTATTTTATTTTGGTCAGACAATTTTGTTTTTGTTATAAAAAAATGTAAAAATACATACTTTCCACTCTTACTTCCCTTCTATCTCAACTAAAGGACGCCACCTACCTGTGACGTCACACGTCAAGATAGGATTTCCCATTTTAATGAATGTATGTTTCATTCGACGAGTCTTATAAAGATATACATCGAAACAAAAAAAAAACTTGAATTTTTATATAATTCTAAAAATGGTCCAACATTCTTAGATTTTTTTAAAATCTTAATTTTTTTTATTTATTTAAATGCATTTGTTTTAAATCGTTTAAAACTCAGGCTATTTAGTTTATTCACGAAAATGACAAGTGGTAAAACATCCTGCAGTATGAAGTATTTCACCACGTTTCGTCTCATATTGTATGCCTATTTTTTTGTGGTAAAAAGTGTGTTTCGACCCAGTTTTAACCCCGAAGAATAGGGGGGGAGAGGGGGGGATTCACACGTTAATGTATCGCTAGCAAACGATCGTTAAGTTTATCTTTCATTGGGGGAAGATGCGTGTCCCACCATTGCAGTTGGTAACTTCGCCTGTCCACCCATTCTTTTTGCTACAAACCACGCAACTCGTCTTTCGGAAATAAACCTACTGACAATGCGCATGCGTTGAGAATGCGAGAAGACAACGGGCACTGTGCACATCCGAGGTGAACAATAAAGATTTTTTTGGTGGCGCTTGGAAATTGAGGAAGTTATATCTTGCCTTTCTTTACCTTTTTATATTGACGTGATGAACAGGACTAGACCACAGACAAGTAAGAAACAGACTCTCAACCTTACGGGGGTTTTCGCTGCGCTCTTTTTGCCAGCTTGAGTCCTTAAACACTGGGCTGCGCTAGTGTCACTGCTGGGTGATTATAGGACTAACCGCAGCGATCCTAGTGGTGAAGGACTCAAGCTACCAAAAGGAGCGCAACCATTTTAACACGGAGGTTGAGTGTCTGGGTATATTATTTGTCTTTGGACTAAACCATGTGACAATATTATGAAAGATGAAATTTTATAAAACAATTTGATTAACAAAACAGGGTGTGACGATTATATGATGCAATACGTCATGTCTATCTATAATTGGAAGCAAGAAAGATGAACTTTTCGAATCAGTCATTGCTGTACAGGCAACAGGCGCAAATAGTAGAGTAAATATATATTCGTCAGAGGAAGAGGGGAAATGTTATATCAGCAGAAAAATAAGAGAACACACAGCTGTAGAGGTGAAACCTGGGGTGCGGGGGTGAATGGCCCCATCCTGTAAAAAGTCTTCCTTCCCTGAGTAAGTTTACCCCCCTCCATCCAAGATGCAACTCAAATCATTTGATAATATTGAATAGGTAGTTGATAAATGTCCTTAAATTTAACTTCCAATTACTTCTAGATGCATTACATTTTCAAAAATTTGCTGAAGAAAACCAGTTTAAATAGCTTCGTGAGGTATCTAACTAGGAAAAAAAATCAAACAAAAAGTGTCCTAAATAGCTTCTAGGGCCAACCAAATTTCAAAAATTTCTAGTGAAAGACCATTCCAAGTAGCCTATATTATTATTATTATTATTATTATTATTAGCACCGCGTCTTACTACCCGTTCGGGTTATACGCACTTACGCTAATGTGTAATGGTAGGGTGATTATGAGATGAAATGAAGGACCTACAGTTTAACGTGGAATCCGAACCACGGTGGTGGCCTGGCATTCCCCACATTCACAAGATGTCTTATCAGAGGTGAAGGAAGGGTTTGGAAATCAGATAAATCTGTGCCGGGACCAAGTAGCCTATAGACGCATGTCAGTTTAGAATTATTACTTAAGGATCACACTCCAAATAAATTCTGAATACATCAAATTTTCAAATATTTGCTATTGGAAGACCACTTAAAATATCTTCTAGACAGAAGCATCAAATTTTTTGAAAAAAAAAATCAAGCTATGGAACACTTTAAATAGTAGATTTTAGAGGAATATAATTTTTATTTTAAATTCAAAACGATTTATTTTCAAAATAGCCTTTAGAGGCATCCAATTTCCAGAAATTTTCTGAAGGACTACCACTCACAATAGCTAAACATTCAAATTTGGGAAATGTTCTTGGCAAGATTACTCCAAATAGCTTATGAAAATAATATAAATTTCAAATTTTTAGGAGGAGGACCATTTCAAATACCTTTTAGGGACATCCAATTTTAAAACTCATCAAAATTTTCGGAGAAGGTAGGGTGAGGGTGGGGCTAGTTAATCTGCTTTCATATATTTAAGCGTTAAGCCATAAGCCAAGTGATTTTCATCTTTAACTTTTAGTAAATATCAAAACCTATAAATATATTTCTATTAATATAAAAAAAATTTAAAAAATGTTGGCCGTATACAACAAAAATGTCTGTGTTTTATTAAAGTTTCTTCCTACAAGAAAATATAGTGTAGTTCTAGTTGTGAAATGTGTATGTTAAGGAACTGAATTTGTCCAACATAAATTTATGAATCAGAGACTGGGTGGGTTTATAAAGTTCTTGGGTGGAGCTGTCCAGCAGTAGGAGAACTAACAGGGGAAGAGGAAAACACAAATTACAATAAAACGATCCGTTCCATGCTCGTATAACAGTTACCTTTTGTTTCCCGGACATTTATCTCTTAATGATCAACATAAATATGTGGTCTTTTCAGAGGGAAATTTCAACTTTTAAACCATGATTACAAGTCTCTCTCTCTCTCTCTCTCTCTCTCTATATAATATATATATATATGGGGTCATATAACATAGTTTTGTGTTCATTACAGTTCACATTTAAACTCGTGTACTGTTAATAGTTTTGTTTATATTTCTTAACTTGAGCGCAACACTTGTTTGGCAACTACCTTAATTACACTAACTAAACAATCGATAACAAATCTTGTTTTGTGGAAAAATGTCGATTGTTCGAACCACCGGGTGACGTCAGAAGCATTAACTCGCTTACACCAGTATGGCATCCAGGAAGTCTAGCATTAGCGAAACTTACTTAATCTGCAAACAATCATGGTGACGTCATTGTACTTGATAGCCAGCCAATCCCAGCAATGCCAAATAAAACGTCTCACAACTTAGAAACTAGAAACATTCTTGGCAAAACTCCAGAAAAAAAAAGTTTACAGGGTGGACTCTCTACATAATGGTAAATAAATCATAAAATATACTAAATCATTTTCTTAAAAATTCTCAAATCAAATTTTAGTCATAAAATTTCACAAATACTTGAATAAAAATAATACAAACATTTTCAGACTAATTATTTTTTGACACAATTCATTTGAAAATTATTTCTCTCGATCAATTATGCTTTGTAATTTTTAATAATTTTTAGTTAAGTACAGATTAAACTCATACGTACTAATTACGATAGTGTGGAAGGTTGAATTTAAGAATATTAATATTTAGCGCCGCGTCTTACTACCCGTTCGGGATATACGCTTTAAGTACTAATTACACTAATGGATTAGGAATTGGGAAGGTTGAATTAGAGGAAGTGAACCCGCATTTGCGTGGAGGGAGACATTTGCGTGGAGGGAGAGTGGAAAACCATTTAGGAAAAACCACCCCCAGTTCACCCGACCGAGATTCGAACCTCGATCTTCCCGTCCCCAGCAGTCGAACTCAACATGACTAGCGCGTTAGCCAACTACGCCACCGAGGCGGGTTTAAATTTAAAAGAAGTGCACCTAAATTTGTAAGGAGGGTGAGTGGAAAACATTTTTGGAAAAAAACCTCTTACAATACACCTGAGAGAGATTTTAACTTCGGTCCTACCGTTATTGGCAGTATCGTCTATTACGACTTAGACCATGCGGCCACACAAGTGGGTAAAATTTTATCTATATTATTAATTTACTCAAAGTTTTTATTATGACGTAGCAGATCTGACAAAACAAAATCGCCTATGTCAATGATTCCAAGCTTTAAATAACTTTTTCAAAATTCAATTTTAAATGTTTTGATTGTACACTGAAAAATTGTAAAATTTTAAAGATTCAGGGATTCAAAGTAAAAATTAAAGATTAGGATTAGATCCCTCTCTAATTTAAACATTGTTGATCGTGATCGGACTGCTACTGCAATCTAGTGATGGAATTAAGAGAATATTCTAAAAAATAGGTGACCTGGTGGTCTAGGGAATAAGGTGTCAGACTTCTGTGCTGGGGGGTCCGGGGTTCAATCCTCGGTCCCGGTACAGATTTATCTGATTTCCAAACCCTTCCTTCACCTCTGACAAGACATCTTGTGAATGTGGGGAATGCCAGGCCTCCACCGTGGTTCGGATTCCACGTTAAACTGTAGGTCCTCCATTTCATCTCACAATCACCCTACCATTACACATTAGCGTAAGTGCGTATAACCTGAACGGGTAGTAAGACGCGGTAATAATAATAATAATAATAATAATCTAAAAAATAAAAATTATTGCGAATGCTATTTGCGTAAAATTTTACTCACTTCCCGCTTCAGTGGCCGAACTGTCTAAGGCGTCTCTCTCGTGTTAAACTGGCCTACTGACGATGGGGAATATCTGGTCTCGAATCTCGGTCGGGTCTACTGAGGGTAATTTTCATTGGATGGTTTCTACTCTTCCTCCACACAAATGTGGGTACACTTCCTATAAATATAACCTTCTTACTCCCTAAAATCATTAGCGTAATTATTACATATACGTCTAACCCGAACGGGTAGTAAGACGCGGTGGTAAAAAAAACCAATCCTGGTTTCACCACTGTAGCATATTGGATACAACATGGCCACTGCATATTTTACAATAAATTGGTTCGTGTGTACCAGTTTTTAAAATATCGTTACGTAGAATTGGAGCATCGCTCGTTAGTGAAAGGCTGAATTGATTTTACCGTACGTGAGACGAACAGGTCGTAGTAATAGTAGTAGTAAGTAGTCTTCCGCGTTCATGTTCACACTGCGTGCAGTTCCGCGTCCGTTTATTTGGCTGATATTACGAACGAGAACGGACTCAAGGCTCCCGTCAGTCACGACGAAGGAATAGCTTATCGAGAGTATTATGTAAGCTGCGTTTACACCTGTAAGCAAAGCTTATATTTCACCTTTCCAAAATGACGTAAGAAGAGTCCAGATCTCGATGACATTTTATTTTATTTTATTTTATTTTATATACATCACAGACAATGCTCGTATGTACATAAATACTGTTCATGATATACATGTTGCGGGAAAAAACTAATTTTTGGTCATTTTAGATTTTAAGGTTATATTTTGTTTGCGTCCTTTTTGGGTCTCTGTTTAAATTTTCTAAAAGATGCTTCCTTCAAAAATTCTAGTATAAATTATGTTTAAACTGAAAGATAGTGGTCTTACCTTGCACCTATTATACATATACTGCGTTTTAAACTTTTTCCCATCTGTCACCCAAGCGACCGCTGGGGCCTCTCCAAAACCTTGGGGCTCTGTGCTGCCGCACTGTCCGCAGGTCCCTATACTGCGTTTTAAACTGCTTTAGGATTGAGGTTCTGCGCATCTGGAGTGAGGGGGGAGTGGAGGCTCGTCACATGCTCGACCAATCCGTGAAGGGTAGTTGTCATAGCAACCGATACACGTTGCCAGAGTTCTTGACAGTCACCGAGTATGCTTGTATAGTAGTAACGCGCAAACTCGCACAATGTGGCAACTGTGCTCGCCAGCCTAACCACCACGCTGATTCTAAAGCAGCATAAATCGCTGTATAATTACACTTATCTTATAAGCTACACCATAATTGAAACAATATAGCTGATATTCAGGGTAAATGGAGTTTAATTAATAACTTTTTAATCTCGATAGAATACATTTACAGTGATATCTGGATAATTTGACATTGTTTAATTCAATAAATTGGATAATTGAGATTTCAGAAGGAAATATTTGGATGATTCAAAGCCTGTACTTTTTTTTTTTTAGTATGTAATCATTTCAAACCTGACTTAACGATCTTTATTAAACCACTCCAATTACCGAAAATGTCAGATAACATTTTCTAGGTGACCTGGTGGTCTAGGGGTAAGGTGTCAGACTTCTGTGCTGGCGGCCGGGGTTCAATCCTCGGTCCCGGCACAGATTTATCTGATTTCCAAACCCTTCCTTCACCTCTGACAAGACATCTTGTGAATGTGGGGAATGCCAGGCCTCCACCGTGGTTCGGATTCCACGTTAAACTGTAGGTCCT
>CABFVZ010004319.1:25972-51624 GCA_902151445.1 Timema monikensis
ACTGCACGGAGGGCGGAAATCAATAGTCGCCATTTGGCTGTACCGGGGGGAGGGGGGCAGCGGGGGTGGGGGTTAGAGAGCACTTAGGCTCTGGCCTGCAAACACTGCTGCTGATCTCCAGGGGTGAGGGAGGGCCAGTCAGGGTGCTTAGCGCTGGAATACCGTTGGTTTGGTTGAGGGGGTGGGGGGTTTGCTGATTTAAAGGGGAGCTGGGGTCCACAACCAAGAATTTTTATCCAGGGAGATTGATAGGATATCGATAATTAATTGGTGAAACTATATATATATGCTTTGGTGACCGAATGGTCTAAGGCGCTAATCTCCTGCTAGACTAGACTTCCATTAACAAGGGAATCGAGTTTCGAATCTCTGTCGGGTGAATTGAGGGTGGTTTTTTTTTTTTACCTAAATGTTTCTACAGTCTCCCTGCACGCAAATACGGGTACACTTCCTCTAACTATAACCTTCCTAATCCCTAAAACTCTTAGCGTAATTAGTACATAAGCGTATAGCCCGAAATGTTAGTAAGACGCGGTGCTATTATAGTATATAGAATATAAGTTTGTTAACGCTAACATTGTTTTACGGATGTGTAGCGTGGGTTTGTCAGGAGAAACACAAGAGCAAGGGGAATGCTGTTGGGATGAGATATCTGACAAACGTTTGTAGAAAAACTCGTATGGACAGAAACAGTAATGAATGAATGGGTGCTGAAGGAGTGTGGTTTGAAAGGGAACACAATAAGTAAATGGGAAAGAAGCGTCTTACGTTGGTTTGTACATGTTGAAAGGATGAGTGTGGATCTAGGGACGAAGCAAATATATGAAGGTAGAGTGTGTGGATTAAAAGGAAGGGGTAGGACATCTAAGACGTGGCTAAATGTTGTAGACGAATGTGTGAAAAAGAGAAACATTAAGAGTTTTAATAATAAAAGAGCATGTATGACTCGGTGTATGGATGTTGTTGAAGTGAAGGGAGTATGCAAGGATAAGGAAGTGTGGAGAAAGTTAGTGAGGATGGATTAATTACGGAGATGTTTTTTGAACTATATGCACGGTTTATTGCCTACCCTGTAAGGGAACGGCGGGATTAGGTAAGGACCAGACATTATATTGGGCCCATTTTACTTATGAAGGAATAATTTCAGAGTAAGTGGCTCATAGTTTCTGTCCTCTATGCAAATGAGAGTAAATTTCCTCTACCTAATACCTTACTAATTCTACCTCATTTTGAAAATAATGTGGCTAGCCTGAATGGGAGAACAAAGAAAAAGGGGGTGTTGGGAGGGGGGAAATTAATGGGAAACCCCTTTTTTCATGGGCGCCGTCGCCTTGTTCTCTCACTTTATCATCGAACGTGTTCTGGCCGACCTATAGTTGCTGTTTGTAATCTTGTCTGCGGGCATTGAGGCTAGTAACCTTTACACGCTAACCTTATTTGTCGTACTTAATTCAACATGGAAGTTTGTTAAGGTGGAAGTGAAACGAACGCGATATCGGGTCACTTTTTATTTTTTTTGCTAAAATAAATTAATTATGCTTTATGGTGGGTATGTAGGTGACGCGAGAAAAGGTCTGTGTCTTTGCAACTCTTATAGCAAAACATTTCTATGGTAAAATCCAATAAAATATTTTTCCAGTAGAAAAATATAGTTTAATTTTCTTTACACGGTGATATCAACAGTTGTTGAATATCTATCATGAGCATAGCGGAAATAGATGAGACCCTTTTTAAATGAAGAGAAAAAGTTGTCATTAAATTCCAGGACATCCTTGAAAGATATTCAACAACTTTTGATATCAACGTGTGAAGAAAATTAAACTATATCTACCAACCGAAGTAATATTTTATTTTCTTGGCAATCTTATTTTTTGGTCAAAAATACTGATAGTTAAGATATCGCTGATAGGATGTTGCGTTTGGGTTAAATATTCACAACCTTTAACAGTAGTACCTACACGAGTTTGTTTTTTACTGGGATGGACACTAAACATATATATACTTGTAAACATAGTTTAAAAGTTGACATCTCTGAAAAGAGCACATATTTCTGTTGATCATTAAGAGCTTAATGTCCGGGAAACGAAAGGTAACTGTTATAGGAGCGTGGAATGGATCGTTTTATTGACATTTGTATTTTTCCTCCTCCCCTGTTTGTTCTCCTACTTATGGACAGCTTCATCCATGAACGTTATGAACCCACTAGTTTCTGTTGATAATTAAGAGCGGGGAACGAAAGGTAACTGTTATAGGAGCGGATCGTTTTATTGCCATTTGTATTTTTCCTCCTCCCCTGTTTGTTCTCCTGCTTATGGACAACTTCATCCAGGAACGTTATGAACCCACTGGTTTCTTGGGGCTTGAGAATTTACTATATCCGTGTGAGTGACCCCACCTTGATGGCTGATATCTACAGAAAGCCATGATAAATCATGAAAACTTGTGAATCATTTGAGAATGTTTGAGAATGTTTGAGATTATGTTCTTATCAATGTTTTACGTGCGACACATACCGTACCCGTCAAGGGTATCTAAATACAGTCTTATTTTCATAAGAATAGCCTTTTAGAAACTTTTTTTTGTGTTCAACGTTAAAAAGTTTTTTTCCGTATAACTATTGTTATTTTATAGTTATGTATATATCAAAAAATGTCGTCTGCAAATCACATTACTTGACGTATGAAAACGAAAAAAAAAAAAAAAATCTTAACTTTTCTAGCTGTCAGATTAATAGCATTCTTATGGAAAAGCAGCCATTTAGAAAGAGAAAGAAAAGCCTACACTTGGATAGGATTCGAACCCTGACCTCCGTGTCTTCTTCAAACTAGATTCAAAATATCAGTATTAACAATAATTACAAGTAATCTGAAAAAAAAATTGTTCAGGTTATACTTAAATAAATTACTCTAATGGAGTAGGAAAGGGAAAAGAATTTTAGAGGTAATCTACCCGCCCTTGCGTGGAAGGATAGTAGGAAACCAGTTAGAAAATAAAGATCACCCTCCTTAGACCTGAACAGGATTAGAACCCTGATCTCCCCCTCGTCAGCAGGCTAACCTAATACGAGAATTACGCCTTAGACCATTCGGCCCCTGAAGCGGGTTGTATACATTAAAGTCCCGATTATCCGAGGTTACGCATTATCCAAGTTGGTGACACAATTATAGCACAATTAATTTTGTTTCGTGAAAAATGTTTATTTACCGATCCCTTTCTTAATGTACAGTCATTGTATCGTGTATTGTCGCTAGTTTTTAGTAAATTACATCCGCCTCGGTGGCGTAGTTGGCTAACGCGCTAGTCGTGTTGAGCTCGACTGCTGAGGACGGGGAGATCGAGGTTCGAATCTCGGTACGGGTGAACTGGGGGGGTGGTTTTTCCTGAATGGTTTTACACTCTCCCTCCACGCCAATGCGGATCCACTCCCTCTAATTCAACCTTCCCAATTCCTAATCCATTAGCGTAATTAATACTTAAAGGGTATAACCCGAACGGGTAGTAAGACGCGGTGCTAAATAATAATAATAAAATTTAGTAAATTACGTTTGGCTGTTCTGTTTATTGGGTAGTGACTTTTTTTTCCAATTTTTATTTAAAAAAAAATCACCCTTTCTGCTAATTTCTCTTATATTATTCCGTATATTGTGCGTTATGAAGTAGCTACAGTAGTCCCATGACTTCTTTGGTGCTGACTGACAGCTCACAGCTGACTTCTGACAGGCAACATTTAGGTATATACCTAAATTTTTCCGTCAGAAGTGACAGCTGCTAAACACATGTTTTTGCAGATCATATGGTTCGGCGTAGGGATACATAATTTGGTCTGGTAACTTTTTAAAAGCCGTCATTTGTCAGCTCTGAGCTGTCAGTCAGCACCAAAGAAGCCATGGGGCGAGTGTAGTTCCGATCTCCCCTAAATTATCGCGATACTTCTGCAGAGTAATCTTGTCTGGGGCCATTATCCCTGCAGCAGAAATAATATACGTTGCTCTCTAGCAGTGACGTCAGTAAAGGCAATAACTTTCTTGTTTATATATTTATCTAGAAGTGACATCCCCTCAGGCAATATTTGATTTTATATTTCTCTAGCAGTGACGTCAGTTCTTCCAAAGCTTGCTTTTATATTTATCAGTGACCTGACGGTCCAGGGGTAAGGTGTCAGACTTCTGTGCTGTGCGTCCGGGGTTCAATCCTCGGTCCCGGCACAGATTTATCTTATTACCAAACCCTTCCTTCACCTCTGACAAGACGTGTATTAATCACAAACTTGTGAATGTGTGGAATGCCAGGCCTCCACCGTGGTTCAGATACCACGTTAAACTGTAGGTCCTCATTTCATCTCACAATCACCCTACCATTACACATTAGGGTAAGTGTATACAACCCGAACGGGTAGTAAGACACGGTACTAATAATAATAATAATAAATTAAGTAAAATGGTTATAGAAAGTTGTCTTCACCTTATCTGAGAGTTAATGAATTACCTAGATCGACTTTCATATATTCATACGTAAAGTCATATGGTTTGCAGCTGTCACATTTGATAGATATTATTAATATTTATAGGCAAATTCTAATAATACATTAAAATGTTATTAATGTCGACCACATATAAAAAAGTTTGTCATTTGTAAAAGGCCTTTTCGTAAAAATTGAGATGAAGTATTATTAGTGGTGCTGCATTAAGTTAACTTTATTAATAATAAAGTAAATTGTTTGGCTACATCTGTGTATAAATGTATTATAAATAAATGTTTTAAAAGTCAGTAAAAATCTATTTGCTGAAGGAGTAAAAAACCCAAAGAAACAAAAAAAAATAGTGTAAGCTTAGCGGGTGTTAAAAAAGACGTAACTTTTTTGTAGGAAATTCCTTTAAAAAATGTAGTTTCTTGCAGGCAACCTTTTACTATTTTTTTGGTATCGATAATACAATATCTATAACAAAGTGAAATCTTCAAGACAAATGAATTACTATAAGAAAAGGTGAAAGTATATCTAATAACGTTTATAACCGTCAGATAAAGTTCTACCTATGAACATTGGACTGTAGTAGCTTTTCTAGCTGTCAGATAAGGTTCTTCCCATGAACATTGGACTTTAGTAGCTTTTCTAGCTGTCAGATAAGGTTCTTCCCATGAACATTGGACTGTAGTAACTTTTCTAGCTGTCAGATAAGGTTCTTCCTATGAACATTGGACTATAGTAACTTTTCTAGCTGTCAGATAAGGTTCTTCCTATGAACATTGGACTGTAGGAACTTTTCTAGCTGTCAGATAAGGTTCTTCCTATGAACATTGGACTGTAGTAACTTTTCTAGCTGTCAGATAAGGTTCTTCCTATGAGCATTGGACTATAGTAACTGTTCTAGGTGTCAGATAAGGTTCTTCCTATGAACATTGGACTGTAGTAACTTTTCTAGGTGTCAGATAAGGTTCTTCCTATGAACATCGGACTGTAGTAACTGTTCTAGCTGTCAGATAAGGTTCTTCCTATGAACATTGGACTGTGTTGTTGTAAAGCCAGGGCAAAGGCACGCAGAGGGCACAGAGGAGACATGAAACGGAGCGAAGAGAACCGCATTGCGAGGACGTTGAACCCCACTCCTGAGAAAGACAGTGATAGTATGAGAAAGAGAGAGAAAGAGAGAGAGAGAAGGAACTATCCGGTTGTACACAAGCTACAGCAGCGCTCCTAGCGACAGTTCGGCTGTAAAAAAAAAAGGAAGTTTGAGGGGGAAAGCACTCGTTATGTGTTTCGTTGTAGGGGAAGCCTAACCGTTGTTGAAGTAGCAGGAGGGGGGGAGGGTTAGACTGACACAGAGAGAGACAGAAGAGAGGGGCGGAACCCTGGCGGACCCAAACCTCCCTCCCCATGGTTGGTTTCCGTAAAGAGATCAGCCATTCACAGGCGGCCAACTCGTGCCCAAACCCACCACTCAAGTTTCAACACCATCCTCGAGTTCGGCCAATCACGGGTAGGCGTTTGCTTACACTTTCGAAAAAAAAAAGAAAAAAAATCCCAACTTTTATTTTGTGTTCAACTATAAACAAACAAAAAAACACAATAACCTAAGATAAATTAATAAAATATAAAAGTCTAAGTCTCACTGAAACTTGCTGAAGACTTGTCTCATTTTTGAAAGATCCAATTTTGGGGGTATTGTCACACGAATTCAGTTTTTGCACCGACATACGCTCCAACCCAATGACCTTTTTTTTTCTTCCCTCTTGGCCTTTCAAGAAGTTACAGGAAAATATCAGATTGGATACCAATTTTTAATGTTTTTCCGTTTACTAAGATGAACCTTTTCAAACGTCCAAAGATCTATCACATGAAGGTTTCAAAGTGTCTACTTATTAGAAATATTCCCACGCTATGTAATTCTATAATTCTGTATTGCTGTAATGTCAGTTCTGAAGCTTCAAAACCACTAAAACAATCCTCATATATCTTAGAATGTCCTGTTGTGACCCTCACACGGCTGTATTTCTTATGGTAATGTCAGGTATAAAGCTTCAAAACCACTAAAACAATCCTCAACTATCTTAGAATGTTCTGTTGTGACCCTCAAACTGCTGTATTTCTTATGGTAAAGTTAGTTCTGAAGCTTCAAAACCACTAAAACAATCCTCAATTATCTTAGAATGTTCTGTTGTGACTTTCACACGGCTGTATTTCTTATGGTAATAGCAGTTTTGAAGCTTCAAAACCACTAAAACAATCCTCAACTATCTTAGAATGTTCTGTTGTGACCCTCACACGGCTGTATTTCTTATGGTAATGTCAGTCCTAAAGCTTCAAAACCACTAAAACAATCCTCAATTATCTCAGAATGTTCTGTTGTGACCCTCACACTGCTGTATTTATTATGGTAATGTCAGTCCTAAAGCTTCAAAACCACTAAAACAATCCTCAATTATCTCAGAATGTTCTGTTGTGACCCTCAGACTGCTGTATTTCTTATGGTAATGTCAGTCCTAAAGCTTCAAAACCACTAAAACAATCCTCAACTATCTTAGAATGTTCTGTTGTGACCCTCACACGGCTGTATTTCTTATGGTAATGTCAAGTGACCCTCACATTGCTGTATTTCTTATGTTAATGTCAGTTCTGAAGCTTCAAAACCACTAAAACAATCCTCAATTATCTTAGAATGTCCTGTTGTGACCCTCACATTGCTGTATTTCTTATAGTAAAGTTAGTTCTGAAGCTTCAAAACCACTAAAACAATCCTCAATCATCTTAGAATGTTCTGTTGTGACCCTCACACGGCTGTATACCTTATGGTAATGTCAGGTATAAAGCTTCAAAACCACTAAAACAATCTTCAAACATCTTAGAATGTTCTGTTGTGACTTTCACACGGCTGTATTTCTTATGGTAATAGCAGTTCTGAAGCTTCAAAACCACTAAAACAATCCTCAATTATCTTAGAATGTTCTGTTGTGACTTTCACACGGCTGTATTTCTTATGGTACCTCAATTATCTCAGAATGTTCTGTTGTGACCCTCAAACTGCTGTATTTCTTATGGTAAAGTTAGTTCTGAAGCTTCAAAACCACTAATACAATCCTCAATCATCTTAGAATGTCCTGTTGTGACTCTCACATTGCTGTATTTCTTATGTTAATGTCAGTTCTGAAGCTTCAAAACCACTAAAACAATCCTCAATTATCTCAGAATGTTCTGTTGTGACCCTCAAACTGCTGTATTTCTTATGGTAAAGTTAATTAGAATGTCCTGTTGTGACCCTCACATTGCTGTATTTCTTATGTTAATGTCAGTTCTGAAGCTTCAAAACCACTAAAACAATCCTCATTTATAATAGAATGTCCTGTTGGGACCCCTCACATTGCTGTATTTCTAATAAGAATGACAATTCTGATATTGAAAACCACCAAAAATTCTCAAATATCTTAAAATGTTCTATTTTTATACCGCTAAAACATGACTTATATTTGATTGGGTAAAGCTATATTCTAATAAGGTTATAACTACAGGTATTGATTTTGATATCAAAATACAATCATTTCGCATGAAACGATAAAGAAAATTGGCTTTACATTATTTTATTTATTTTTTTAACTAAACTTAACACTGGAAGATTTTGTTTCATCTTATATACTTGTTGATATCGTTTATGTCTATTTTAGCGTGAACCGTATTTAAAAAAACACAAACCATTTGCCAAATAACGCAAGAGTATCTGGAGGTGTTCAAGGTGTCCTTAGACATATAAGTCATTCACGAGCTAAGTTTACCTGGATGACAGCTTGAAATGTTACTAGAAGTAATCCCTAATATATCACTACGCCAACAGCACGACATCTATCGCTTTGGATGACTGTAATGAAAACAGATGGTAATATATTAATGTGATAGTTAATAGTAATTTAGGCCAATATTATTTATATATTTATTTGAGGTCGGACACAAAGTTTATTTATCGTTTTATTCCACTTAAAAAAAAATTAACACTACTTTCACAAAAACTTCTAACGAACATAGCTTCAAAATGGCAACTGATGAATCTAAACCATATTATTGAACATAACGGTAAGCAAGTTTTTTACAATGATGCAGACACGCAGTTGATGAACATATTTTATTCAGTTAAATATTTCAAAATAAGATAAAATAATCATAAAAATAATTTATTTTATGTAAAAAATTGACAACAATTTTCTCTTTTGCAAGTAAATACGATGCCTGTATTAAAAGGTATTGATGTGTGCACTATATTACACAAAATAAGTAACGTTCCAAAACGAAAAATAAGTACTTTTAATTGTTTTTAAAATATTGTTTCGAGTTGGATAAAAAGAAATTATTTAAAAAAATTAAATAGTATGAGAAAACTTAAGTTTACGTTATTTTAAATGTAAAATATAAACAGGTAATTAAATATATTGACATTTATAACAAAACTGTGATCTTTTATAAGTGTTGGCAACCCAAAACCTAAACATATGATTTTCGAACTGTCATCCAGGTAAAAACCTATCGTGAACGGATAGTACCCAACAGCAACAAAGTGAGGTTTTAGTACCTTATTTATTGTCGAGTTGTTATTACAGTTTTGTCATGATAAGTTTTGGATATATTTCTCGCTGTACCGGAAACATATTTTTCAATGTATTCGTCTTAGTTTCGATGCGTGCCCTTAGAGTCTAAATACCCGTTCGGGTATTACTAGGCGTCTTACTACCCGTTCGGGTTATACGCTTTAAGTACTAATTACGCTAATGGATTAGGAATTGGGAAGGTTGAATTAGAGGAAGTGAACCCGCATTTGCGTGGAGGGAGAGTGGAAAACCATTTAGGAAAAACCACCCTCAGTTCACCCGACCGAGATTCGAACCTCGATCTCCCCGTCCTCGGTGGTCGAGCTCAACGCGACAAGCACAGCCTGGTAAAGTGTTCCTATTATAGTAGCTCTTGTCGTCTCACGCAACAGGGAGAATATGTATTTTTCTAAACGGTTGTTCCTAACAAAGTCCTACTATAGTTTGTTTAATTGCTGGAACAACTGTCTGGTAGCTTTTGATGTTCCTATTAAAATAACTTCGCCACTTAATAGGCTGTTAAATGAAATAGGCCAACATCACATCAAATAGTATGTTGGCCTGATAAACAAATTTTTAATTAACTAACCTAATTAAGAGAATTTTAACTAACGATGCTACCCGCCTCGGTGGCGTAGTTGGCTAACGCGCTTGTCGTGTTGAGCTCGACTGCTGAGGACGGAGAGATCGAGGTTCGAATCTCGGTCGGGTGAACTGGGGGTAGTTCTTCCTAAATGGCTTTCCACTCTCCCTCCACGCAAATGCGGGTTCACTTCCTCTAATTCAACCTTCCCAATTCCTAATCCATTAGCGTAATTAGTACTTAAAGCGTATAACCCGAACGGGTAGTAAGACGCGGTGCTAAATATTAACTAACGATGCTGTCTTCTTGGAGATTTCGAAGCTATTTTGTGAAGCGGGTTGTATCTTAACTCGACGTAAATAAGTACTCTAAGCAGCATAATACTTAGACACCTATGTACGAAATTGAGGGGGAGAGGGAAGGAAATAATTAGTTCACCCTGCGAGGCTTCTTGTTTAGCTCTACTGATAGAACGTCCCCTCTTCCTCTGACGAGTCTACATATTCATTATACTATACGCTCTTTGGAAAAAATGACTTGTCTTTTAAAATTAAATTTCTCGTCTTACTTATTCTAGATAGACTTATATTTTTATGAATCTTTTTAATCTACCTCCTGGCAGGAAGACATTTTCTTGAATAAACATTTTCTGAGCTGATTGTTGATATATAAAAAAAAGTACCTTTACAAAAAAAATTAGAGATGAAACATAAGAGTTTGTGACTCCGTAGGAATATTTTTAAAATCATACAAGAATTTATTATTTTTGTTTCAACGTTACATCTTTAAACTCGCTGAATAAAACGTAAATTCAGAACGAAGGAGAAATCCTATCTTTCCCTGTTATGACGTCACAGGTAGTTAACGTTCTTAAATCCTTTGATAGTGTCGAATATTAATTTGCACCAAAGAATAAGGTGGCCCCTCTCGCATCAAAACTGGATTGCCGATGATGGGGAGATCACTTTTCAAATACCGACCTGGTGTAATGAAAGGAGGGTTTTTTGGTAAATGGTTTTCCACTCTCCTTCAAAGCATTTTTGTGTACACTTCCTCTAAAATTAAACCTGCCTCATCCTTAACACGAACAGGTAGTAAGAGGTGGTGACAATATAAAAAGAGTGTGTATGTGCGTTTTTGTGTGATTTTGTTTTTACGTATTTTGTGTTTGTTTTGTGTATGTATGTGTGTTAATGTTTGTTTTTATGTGTGTTTTGCGTTTGTTGTATATATATATAGGCTATGTCACCAATAATTTCGGGAAGGGGGGGGGGCTTAGTGGGCACACACCCCGATTGCCGGAAGATAGGAAAAATGATAAATGATACACAGTTATAGAAGCTATCTTATGTGTTTTTTTATGCCAACATAATCCCCCCCTAACTGCCGAAGGCAAGGAAATTTATAAATAATAAACATCACTAGAAGCTATATTAAGTGTTTTTATCGCAACATACCCCCTAACTACCGGAGGATAGGCAAAATCTCTATATTTAAACAGTTCTAGAAGTTCTATAAAGTGCTTTTAATGGTAACACAGCCTCCAGATTTGTACTTGTATCTTAATTTTGTTATTGTTTGAAGACACGCCTCGGTGGCGTAGTTGGCTAACGCGCTTGTCGTGTTGAGCTCGACTGCTGAGGATGGGGAGATCGAGGTTCGAATCTCGGTCGGGTGAACTGGGTGGTGTTTTTCCTAAATGGTTTTCCACTCTCCATACACGCAAATGCGGGTTCACTTCCTCTAATTAAACCTTTGCAATTCCTAAATCAATTAACGTAATTAGTACTTAAAGCGTATAACCTGAACGGGTAGTAAGACGTGGTGCTAAATATTATTATTATTGTTTGAACCATAAATAAAGCCATATTTTGTTCCTAAAATTTCGGGTTGGTTTTTTTTGACCTCCCCCCCCCATCCCCCCCCTCCTCCCCTGACTACGGCCTTGTTAAATACACGATACACGGTTCCAAATTGAAACATAAACACAACATAAACAATTGAGCAGCGAAAGTCGAAAGTGTTATGTACAGGCCAGTATTCAACCGAACGTGAACAAATGAAAGCCTAGCTCTGCGGTTTCGAACACGGCATTGTTCTCAATTAATGACGGTGTTGTGTAGATGCTGAATTAATTATACTTTCTCCTTTGCAGATTGTTTTGGCGTGCTAAGCTTCAATCTCTCTTGTACTACAACCAACCATTCTTCGGGCCGGTCTATAGTCTACACCAGGATTGAGGTATGTCTTACTATAGTCAAGAGAAACTTTCAAAACCTATCTACCTTGAATGGGCCATGTTATTATTATTAGCACCGCGTCTTACTACCCGTTCGGGTTGTACGCACTTGAGCTAATGTGTAATGGTAGGGTGATTGTGAGATGAAATGGAGGACCTACAGTTTAACGTGGGATCCGAACCACGGTGGTAGGCCTGGCATTCCACACATTCACAAGTGTGATTAATACACGTCTTGTCAGAGGTGAAGGAAGGGTTTGGTAATCAGATAAATCTGTGTCGGGACCGAGGATTGAACCCCGGACCCCCAACACAGAAGTCTGACACCTTACCAACAGGTCACCAAATAATGGGCCTAAAAATAGGGAAGGGAAGAGACAATTATATAAATTATAGAATATATAATTTTGCAAAAAATAACTTCTCTTTCTCACAATAGGACGTGTGCGAAGTTTGCGTTGATTTCCGGTTTTTACTAATAACAGCAATGATGCTCTATTTCGATGCGATTCATCTTAAGACGGCTGCCTTGGTCAATGAGAAAGTATCAATCGTTGTCAAGTCACACTGCCTAAAAATACAATGGTCTGTGTTGGTTTTCTGTAATTACTTTTCTAATCTGTCTAAGCCTATACTCTATTTCACCTTTCCGCTTTAATCATCCTTTGGAGAGTGGCTGGTCGGGGAATCCTTGGAGGGGCGTGGCAATTTCAGTAGATGAGGACGCGTCATCAATACAATAAAACAACTAACATTGCTGGTCAAAAATAAAGAAGAGTTACAATAAATGATGGCCCGGCTGGTGTAGATAGGGAGAAGATATGGCACGGAGATCAACATTGAGAAGTTAAAACTGATGGTGGTTCAAAAAATGAAGAGCTACTGAAAATCAAAATAAGAAACAAAACATAGAGAAGTACAAGTACACGGAAAGTCTGCTGATAGAGGAAATCAGGTCGAGGATCGTCATGGACAAGGAAGCTTTCAACGAGAAGAGGTGACTGCTGACCAGAAATTTGAGTTCGGATCTGAAGAAGAAGCTGATGAAATGATACATTTGAAGCATCGCTCTGTGTAGAACATAAACTTGGACTCTTAGGAAGATAGAAAAGAAATACTTGGAGATCTTTGAAATGTGGTGATGGAGAAGACTTGAGAAGATCAGGTGGACAGACAGGGTGACAAATGAAGAGTGGGTTAGAAGAGAACCATTTTAGATTTGACTCTTCAGAGCGATGCATACTGGATTGGACACATCCTTAGGAGGAACTGTCTTCTGCATGACGTCATAGAAGGAAAGGTTGAGGGAAAGAGGAGCTCAAGAAGGAGAATTAAAATATTTGTTGACTTTAAGGAAATATGAAAATGCTGGTAGGCTAAGGAGTAGGCAGAGGACAGGGTGCATTGGTGGTCTAAGTTCATTGACAAAAGGAATGAGCCCGTTGCAGGACAGAACACCTGATAATTTCAATTTAATTTTAATTCACCTTCAATTTCATTTACTAACTTATAGTGGTTCAACAGTCATGAGACCTAGGACAGACCAGCAATGAAAAGTACACAAATACCTTACAAGAACGTATAATAACAAAAGAAAATAAACAATAAAATATAAATAATGATACATAAATATGAATAATTTATAAAAATAGGACATAACAAAGATGATAAAAATAATAAATAATTTGAGAATAGTAAGTATTTAAAAATAAAAGTAATGATGATTATTTTTATGTAATAGTATATAGGATTCGCCTCCCCTAACACAAACCCTTCACCTACTTACCAGGGGAATGACAGGCCTCCACCGTGGTTTGGATTCCACGTTAAGCTGTAGGTCCTCCATTGTATATCGCAATCACCCTACCGTTACACATTAGCGTAAGTGAGTATAACCCGAACGGGTAGTAAGACGTGGTGCTAATAATAAAAATAATACTTACCAGGCTGCAAGCCACAGATGCTGACATTTTTAATATCCACTTAAACTTGCACTTTAAACGAAAGGTTGCTTTTACTTTACTTTTAAACCACCTTAACATTTACATTGAGCTTAACATCAAACTGTGTATTATCGTAACTTGAATGAATAACAAAACGGGGAGCTTACACATCGCTCTTAAGAACCCTTAAAAACCCTGTGTCGAGTCTCGTCCAGTGAATGCAACCCCCTTAAGTGGCCACTCTTTCTTTTTTCCATACAGGACAAGAAACCTTACTAAAATTATTCACATGGACAAAATAAATCTCAATTGCTTGGTTAATAATTATTTATTATAAATATTTTGTTTATTAACAAAAATATATATATTGACAAATTTAAAATAGAATAAAAGCTATTATTTAACCATATTTTTACACTTTAATTTTCTTCACTAAACCCAATTGTGTTAAGTCATTGTTTGCCTTTTACTATAACTACTTTTCTTACACCTCGTCGCTCATGGTGAGGTTTGAAATTGTCAACACAATATACTCCTAACTCTTGTACAGCGCATCAAATATAGATTCAACAAGACCAACCTATACTGAAACCCTTGACATGTTTGCCTTTACTGACGTCACGACCACAGAGAGCAAATGGTTAAGTAAATCCTTAGGTGTAGAGGTTTGGAATATTAAATCTTATGTGCATGTGCAATGTTTTCAAATGACTTCATAGATAAGAGTTGTGTTGTGTCATGGTACAGGAGTAGGGTATATAAAATATACATGAATGGTCTTGGCGTAATTAATATACTGGTAGTGTCTAGGCAAGGGCAGTCTAGTATTCATAAGCATATTGGATATATCTAGGTATGCACAGTCTAAGGAGTCATAAACACATTGAAAATATCTAGGTATGAATAGCCTAAGAGTGTAAGCATATAGGAAATATCTAGGTATGCACAGTCTAGGAGTCATAAGTATATAGGAAATATCTAGATATTCACAGCCTAGTAGCATAAGCATATTAGAAATATCTAGATATCCACAGTCTAGTATTCATAAGCATATTGGATATATCTAGGTATGCACAGTCTAAGGAGTCATAAACACATTGGAAATATCTAGGTATGAACAGTCTAAGAATCATTGTAAATATCGAGGGATATACAATCTAGGAGTCTTAAGCATTTTGGAAATATCTAGGTATGCACGGTCTAGGAGTCATAAGTATATTGGAAATATCTAGGGATATACAATCTAGGAGTCGTAAGCATTTTAGAAATATCTAGGTAAGCATGGTCTAGGAGTCATAAGTACATTGGAAATATCTAGGGATACACAGTCTAGTAGTCATAAGCATATTGGAAATATTTAAGTATACACAGTCTAGGAGTCATAAGTATATTGGAAATATGTAGGTATGCACAGTATAGTAATCATAAGCATATTGGAAATATCTAAGTATACACAATCTAGGAGTCGTAAGAATTTTGGAAATATCTAGGTATACACAAGCTAAGAGTCATAAGCATATTGGAAATATCTAGGTATGTAAGATGCAAGTCTAGTAGTCATGGGCATATTAGAAATATCTAGGTATGCACAGTCTAGTAGTCATAAGCATATTAGAAATATCTAGGTATGCACATACTAGTAGTTATAAGCATATTGGAAATATCTAGGTATGCACAGTCTAAGTTTAAAAAGTAAATATGAAATGTCTAGTTGTTAGTGGAATATTAAATGTATTCAAAATAGATCAGCATGTACATTATAGAAATACTAGGTATACTGGAAATTCGAAAATGAATAGTCTTTGAATAATAAGTATATTCTTTAAACAAACGAATGTAATATGAGTAATAACACCAACGGTTTTTGATTACACAATAACAAGTGAATGTCATAAAGTGGTCATGTGATCAAATGCAAAGTAGGCCTAGGAGTTTCAGCTAGGAGTTAATTAATACCAACAAATAAAGAATTACGTCCTAGGGCTAGTCGCTATAATAATATTGTATTGTTCTATAACGTATTAATTTATTGGAATATATTTTAATGCTCAATTTTTATACTTATTTATACCAGAACTGCTATAAAGAGTTGTTTTAACATATTATTACACACACCAAGTATAACATTATATTGGACCTGGGAAAGCTAGGGTGTAATGAGTTGGACTGGCTAGAACTAGCTCAAGATAGAAATAAGGTGTAATGAGGTGGACTGGATAGAACTAGCTCAAGATAAAAATTGGGTGTAATGAAGTGGACTGGATAGAATTAGCTCAAGATAGGGATAGGGTGTAATGAGGTGGACTGGATATAACTAGCTCAAGATAGGGATAGGGTGTAATGAGGTGGACTGGATATAACTAGCTCAAGATAGGGATAGGGTGTAATGAGGTGGACTGGATATAACTAGCTCAAGATAAGAATTGGGTGTATTGAAGTGGACTGGATAGAACTAGCTCAAGATAGATATAGTGTGTAATGAGGTGGAATGGATAGAACTAGCTCAAGATAGGGATAGGGTGTAATGAGGTGGACTGGATAGAACTAGCTCAAGATAGATATAGGGTGTAATGAGGTGGAATGGATATAACTAGCTCAAGATAGAGATAGGTGGCGTACCTTTGTAATTGCGGCAATGAACATTTGAGTTATTAATGTCATAGAGAACGTAAGTAATTAAACACATATCTTGCACCTAGATATAGTTACTAATTGAATAGAAGTAGAGATGTAATTCTCACATGAACAGTTCAAATTAAACGAGTCTTTTAAATGAGCTAGATGAACCAGTTCACCTTTTCGAGGTGATCCAGTTCAAAATGAACTAAAAGAGGTTACGTGATAATAAGCACTCTTGATTCTTCGGCCGACCTTGGTCACAGCAACAAAATAATCATCCCAAGAGTTACTATGTCAAGCTTATGTTAGCTGAAAGAAAGATTATTGTGTGATAGGGTATTTCCCTTATGCTGGGATCACGATTAACTTAACCTAACTTAACCTAACTTAACCTAACTTAACCTAACTTAACCTAACTTAACCTAACTTAACCTAACTTAACCTAACTTAAATGGATAGAACTAGCTCAAGATAGGGATAGGGTGTAATGAGGTGGACTGGATAGAACTAGCTCAAGATAGATATAGGGTGTAATGAGGTGGAATGGATATAACTAGCTCAAGATAGAGATAGGTGGCGTACCTTTGTAATTGCGGCAATGAACATTTGAGTTATTAATGTCATAGAGAACGTAAGTAATTAAACACATATCTTGCACCTAGATATAGTTACTAATTGAATAGAAGTAGAGATGTAATTCTCACATGAACAGTTCAAATTAAACGAGTCTTTTAAATGAGCTAGATGAACCAGTTCACCTTTTCGAGGTGATCCAGTTCAAAATGAACTAAAAGAGGTTACGTGATAATAAGCACTCTTGATTCTTCGGCCGACCTTGGTCACAGCAACAAAATAATCATCCCAAGAGTTACTATGTCAAGCTTATGTTAGCTGAAAGAAAGATTATTGTGTGATAGGGTATTTCCCTTATGCTGGGATCACGATTAACTTAACCTAACTTAACCTAACTTAACCTAACTTAACCTAACTTAACCTAACTTAACCTAACTTAACCTAACTTAACCTAACTTAACCTAACTTATCCTAACTTAACATAAAGGTTCTGCTTGTGTCTTTAAATAGAAGCTATCACGATGTGGTTAGCTTAACGTTCACTTGGGGTTCGGCCAGACTGACAAGCATGCGAGCAAGTGAGCTACTGGGTGGTAAGACTGACAAGCGTGCGAGCAAGTGAGCTACTGGGTGGCCAGACTGACAAGCGTGCGAGCAAGTGAGCTACTGGGTGGCCAGACTGACAAGCATGCGAGCGCGTGTTTAGCAGATAGCTCTCGATATTTGTTGACAAGGAGGCAAAGGTTCGAATCTTGGCTCACTGACCTGAGGGTGATTTTTGACAAGTGATTTATTGTTGTGGTTTTCTCGTCCTCTCTCTACGCTAGTGGTTATTCTCATTTATAAAGGCCTACGTTGATTCTAATATTGAGGTATTTTAAAATATCAGTTTTACATATATATAGTTTATGAACTTACCAATTAAAAGTAGCAAGTGTACTAAACCTTTCGATAATTATAAAAAAAAGTCAAATATCATGTCAAATTAAGATGTTTTCCTAGCACTCAATGAACCAACATACAATAATATTGTCAGCGCCTGTAAACTAGACTGTTCCGGCTCGAGCGCACTCGCTTGCAAACTAAAACCAGTTCTATCTTTCAATCGCTCGCTCCAGTCTGGCCACCTCTCATTACAACCAATGTGTTCTATTTTATTATTTTAGTCACTCGCTCCAGCAAACTATTTATACAAACGATAAATAAAACTTTAAAGTACCCTTTAATAGTAAAAAGCCGCTAATTCATCATTCTGAAAGCGCAAAATCTTATTTTTCACTAATGATAAATAAATATTTCAATCATGCCAGGAATTTAACTTGATACTAGGGATGAAATTTTCCTGGGAATTTTGAATCTGATAAATTTTCCGCAGTGAAGGCTTGTGTGGTCGAAGGGTTAAATTGTAGAGATGACAGAGCCTATTAGACCTATACTTCAAAGATAGTGTCTTAAGAGACGAGTTGGTTATAAAAAGGTGGAAAGAGGGGGTGGTTAGACAAATTTTGAGTCAGGCTTAAAATAATTTTAATCAACTTATTGATGACCAAAAATCTAGGTACGACTTATGAACATAACGAGTGCTCGCATTCATTTGTTTATTTACTACATCTCTTAACACCGCAGGTGATCTGGCAGTCTAGGGGGTAAGGTGTCAGACTTCTGTGCTGGGGGTCCGGGGTTCAATCCTCGGTCCCGGCACAGATTTATCTGATTACCAAACCCTTCCTTCAGCTCTGACAAGACGTGTATTAATCACAACTTGTGAATGTGGGGGATGCCCAGGCCTCCACCGTGGTTCGGATCCCACGTTAAACTGTAGGTCCTCCATTTCATCTCACAATCACCCTACCATTACACATTAGCGTAAGTGCGTATAACCCGAACGGCTAGTAAGACGTGGTGCTTATAATAATAATAATGATGAAGTTTAGGTTTATAGGAATTTCACCCGCATTTTTATGGAGTGAGACTGGATAACCATTTAGGAAAACCGCCCTCGATGCACCCTATAGGGATCGAACACCGATCTCCTTGTTATCGGCAGTCTAGTCTAATGCTAGAGTAGTGCGTTATACCATAGTGGCCACCAAAGCAGGCGTTTCCTTACTAATACTATTATCAATATCACTAATTATTATTATTATTATTATTATTATCAGTTGAAATTATTTTATAAAAATAATAATTAAAAATTTTCCGTTTCGGAAAATTTTCGTTCTCCCATCTCTACTTGGGACCCTTATCTTAGTAGTCAGAAACACCTTACAAACATATTTTTCTTTCGGTCAACATTGATCATATTTTACTATAATATTTGTATTGTTTTACAGGTATTGATTAAATTTGACAAATATCACGGTTGTAGATATCTTTACTTGATGTAATTAAAGTATCTCTAGTGACTCTTCTAGCTGTCAGATAAGGTTCTTCCTATGAACATTGGACTATAATAACTGTTCTAGCTGTCAGATAAGGTTCTTCCTATGAACATTGGACTGTAGTAACTGTTATAGCTGTCAGATAAGGTTCTTCCTATGAACATTGGACTGTAGTAACTGTTATAGCTGTCAGATAAGGTTCTTCCTATGAACATTGGACTGTAGTAACTGTTATAGCTGTCAGATAAGGTTCTTCCTATGAACATTGTACTGTAGTAACTTTCCTAGCTATCAGATAAGGTTCTTCCTGTGAACATTGGACTATATTAACTTTTCTAGCTGTCAGATAAGGTTCTTCCTATGAACATTGGACTGTAGTAACTTTTCTAGCTGTCAGATAAGGTTCTTATATGAACATTGGACTGTATTAACTTTTCTAGCTGTCAGATAAGGTTATTCCTATGAACATTGGACTGTAGTAACTTTTCTATCTGTCAGATAAGGTTCTTCCTATGAACATTGTACTGTAGTAACTTTCCTAGCTGTCAGATAAGGTTCTTCTTATGAACATTGAACTGTAGTAACTTTTCTAGCTATCAGATAAGGTTCTTCCTATGAACATTGGACTGTAGTAACTTTTCTAGCTGTCATATAAAGTTCTTCCTATGAACATCGGACTGTAGTAACTTTTCTAGCTGTCAGATAAGGTTCTTACTGTGAATATTGGACTGTAGTAACTTTTCTAGCTGTCGGATAAGGTTCTTCCTATGAAAATAGAATGTATAAGTTATTTTTTACAGTGTATGATGTTTGATCATGAAATTGAAGGGTCATGTAATCTCTCTCCCCTAACTACAGTTTAGGTTGGGGTGGATCCCGTAACATGCATACACATACTCGTACTTGTAGACCGTGCATGACGTCATGCAACATCGCATCCACCCTTGGGCTCTCTCTCCCCTCGCTTTTGAGTTCCACAGCTTCCTTACTTGCAATCGGAACAATAAATCTCCTTCACACTCCTCTGTACCTGACACTCATTACACTAACCATGTCCTGCGTCTGTTTACAAGAACATGTCAATACGGATAGACGGATTATGGGACCACGTCCTGCACGTGTTTACAAGAACATGTCAATATGGTTATAAGGATCATTGGACTATATCCTGTAGAAGTTAACGAGAACAAGTCAATACGGATATAAGGATAATCTAACCATTTTTGGCACATGTTTACAAGAACATGTCAATACGAATAGAAGGATCATTGGACCACGTCCTGTGAAAGTTTATAAGAACATATAAATAGGGATATAAAGGTAATAAAACCATTCCTTGTAAGAGTTTACAAAAATATTTCAATAAGAATACAAACATCACGGGACTATGCCCTATACACGTTTACAAGAACACGTCAATACGGATATTAGCATCATAGGATCATTCCAGGCTTTTTTACTAAGCTAGGCTAGTTTTCAAGTCTTACTATCCAATTAGTGATTATCTAAGGGTTGGGTGTGTAGTATTAAACGTGCTGTCCTAGGTTAAGTTATACAAGATAAGTTACTTTTATTTAAAAAAATAAATGATGAAAATCAGTTGGGGTAAAAATTCAGATATAATTTTCGAAATAAATAACGTCACGTTGTATAGGTAATAGCGTTTATTTAATATTAAGTTAATGTCTTGAAGAGGTGCTGAGTTACTTTCATGTATTCATACGTAGAGTCGTGTGATGTACAACCCGTCACTTTTAATAATTATTATCAATATCTACAAAATAACAACATCCTCTTGGCTTTTAACCCGAACGGTTATAAAGAGGCAGTGCTAAAAAAAAAAAGTTAATTTAGTAAAACGTTTTCTTTGTTTGCAGCAAAAAAAAAAAAAAGTTTGTATTTTCTAAAAGGCACGACCTATGTAAATATGACTTTAGGCGAAATTTTGGTAAACGATTGTGTGGAGCCTTCACCCCATAGCTCTTCCCATCCCCCCTCACCATTTTTTTCTTTCTTTTGGCTGCATGCCTGCGTGTGTGGACATTTATGTGAGCTACACGAAACTTCTTTTTTTTTTTTCAATTAGCTCTTCCTCACAGTCTTCCCTTCTTTGTCTTTCTCAGAGGAAGGTGCGAGATATCGCTTTAGTGGTAACAATTGATAGTAAAGCTCTTCGTCCATATCTTCACCCCTCAATCTTTTCTATTTCCCTCCCTCTCTCTCTCTCGTCCTAGGTCTGTTTTTCCTCTATATTATTACTCTTAGAGGGAAAGACAATTTACGAAGATTGATGCCTTTTATAAAAGACAGATACTTGGATGTCTTCTCGTACTTTCCACGCCAGGATTCTATTATATGTGTCTACGAAATAGCATCGTTATTTCTATTGTTCTGTTCTGTCACATTCTCTCTTTATCCCGGGACACGCAATGGTAGGCCTAATCATTTGGCCTGGAAAATAATTTCACCAAAAGTAATTTGGTCTAAATATGGTAGCGATTATATTTTATACAAACCTTTTGACAAATTTTAGAGAGAATCGGATCCAATCTAACGTAATAATATTCAAAACTGATTTAATTTATATTATATTTCACAGTAAATATCTACGTAGTGCAACATCCTTCTGTCTTTGCTATATCGGGCCACCCAGGCAAAATCTTCTCGAAGGAAAAGGAGGGAGAGATGAGGGACGAATGCATCCCGTTACTCGAATGTTCTAGAAGCCGACTCTTTCTAAACAACCCCGTTGATAATCCAAAGTGGTAACACTCGCGTAATAGTTACAGAGCAGTAAGGTCCGGTTTTCGTCGAGACGAAAAATATTTGTATTACTAAACGTTGACTCTGAAATTGGACAATAATTATTTCCCGCTGGTCACAAGATTTTATCACTATTGATCCAATCATATTTTAATTATCCTTATTTCCATAAGGGGACGGCCAGACTGGAGCGAGCGAGTGACTAAAAAATTAAAATAGAACACATTGGTTGTAATGAGAGGTGGTCAGACTGGAGCGAGCGACTGAGCGTGCGCGCTTGAAAGATAGAACTGGTTCTTTTCTTCAAGCGCGCGCGCTCGAGCCGGAACAGTCTAGTTTACAGGCGCTAGGCAATATTATTGTATGTTGGATCGATCATTGAGTGCTAGGAAAACTTCTCATGTTGACGTTTTTATTACTATCGATAGGTTTAGCACACTTGCTACTAAATACTTCAATATTATAATCAAAGTAGGCCTTTACAAATAAGAATCACCTTTAGCGTGGAGAGAGGATGGGAAAACCACAACAACAAATCACTTGCTAAAAACCACCCTCAGTTCAGTGAGCCAAGATTCGAACCTTTGCCTCCTTGTCAACAACTATCGAAGATCTATCTGTTAATCACTCATTTGCTCGCTTGTCAGTCTGGCAGAACCCTAGCTCATCAGAGTAATTATTAGTTCATATGCGTATAACCTGAACGGGTAGTAAGACGAGGTGCTGAAAAAAAAGCTCACCTGAACTTATTAGAATGTTGAAGTGAGTATATTATAAGTTCAGGTGAGCTTTTTTTTCAGCACCTCGTCTTACTACCCGTTCAGGTTATACGCATATGAACTAATAATTACTCTGATGAGCTAGGGTTCTGCCAAACTGGCAAGCGCGTGACTAGCAGATAGCTCTTGATAGTTCTTGACGAGGAGGCAAAGGTTCGAACCTTGGCTCAGTGAACTGAGGGTGGTTTTTGACAAGTGACTTAGTGTTGTGGTTTTCTCATCCTCTCCCCACGCTAGTGGCGATTATTATTTATAAAGGCCTACTTTGATTATAATAATGAAATATTTTAACAAATCAGTTTAACATATATATATAGTTTATGAGCTTACCAATTAATATCATGTCAAAATGAGAAGTTTACCCAGCACTCAATGAACCAACATACAATAATATTGCCTAGCGCCTGTAAACTAGACTGTTCCGGCTCGAGCGCGCGCTCTTGGAAAATAGAACCAGTTCTATCTTTCAAGCTCGCGCGCTCGCTCATTCCAATCTAGCCGTACCCTTAGACACCCTCAGAACACCCAACCAGGGTTTGAACCCAGATCTATTCTAAGAAGAGATTGATGCCTTCGATCATTAGTCCTTTTTTATTTGCGGTTATTTGTTAACTAAATTGGTATTGTTATTTTATAGAGGTATTAGTTATCTCTATCAAAGGACTTGACGTATGAATACGTAAAAGTAGATAATATATTTTGAACTCCCATATAAGGCCCTTTCTATGAAAATTAAGCTGTTTTAACTTTTCTACCTGCCAGATAAGGTTCTACATATTAAAATTTGACTGTAGTAGCTTTTCTAGCTGCCAGATAAGATTCTTCCTATGAACATTGGACTGTAGTAACTTTTCTAGCTGTCAGATAAGGTTCTTTCTATGAACAGTGGACTGTAGTAACTTTTCTAGCTGTCAGATAAGGTTCTTTCTATGAACAGTGGACTGTAGTAACTTTTCTAACTGTCAGATAAGGTTCTTCCTATGAACATTGGACTGTAGTAATTTTTCTAGCTGTCAGATAAGGTTCTTTCTATGAACATTGGACTGTAGTAACTTTTCTTGCTGCCAGATAAGGTTCTTCCTATGAACATTGGACTCTAGTAACTTTTCTAGCTTTAAATAAGAGTTTTCCCTATGATAATTAGATTGAAAATGTTTACATTGTGCTATGAGTTAGAAGAATTTTTTTTTAAAACATACACTTATAAACAGATAAAATTTAAATGATTATTTCACTTAACTATGTACGCCTATTCGTGTTGCTAATATTTAAATAAGTGGGGTCTCGTTGATTTATAAAGGATATAATTTGTTTGGTTATCTAATGCTCGATCTACATAATCACTTCTACGTAATCGTTAGTCCGTGAGATTTCTTGGAATTTGGTTCGACTCTATCTCACCAAGACGACAGTCACAGACAACCATTCACTTGAAATTTAGGGTGGTAGTATAGGGAACGTATAAAAGGTACGTTTTAACGCAGTTTATTTAGCAAAACCATTTTTTTAGAAAGTGACCTGGCGGTCTAGGGGTAAGGTGTCAGACTTCTGTGCTGGGTGTCCGGGGTTCAATCCTCGGTCCCGGCACAGATTTATCTGATTACCAAACCCTTCCTTCACCTTTGACAAGACGTGTATTAATCACAACTTGTGAATGTGTGGAATGCCAGGCCTCCACCGTGNACAACTTGTGAATGTGTGGAATGCCAGGCCTCCACCGTGGTTCGGATCCCACGTTAAACTGTAGGTCCTCTATTTCATCTCACAATCATCCTACCATTACACATCAGTGTGTGTATAACCCGAACGGGTAGTAAGACGCGGTGCTAATAGTAATAATAATATTTTTAGGTTCAATATAAATCAAATACTGCCCCATAATAGTTTAATTATCTTCGCATGTTGACCTCAATAGCTCTTGAATATTTATCATGATAATTGTGGTATTAGATGATACAACTTTTAACATTAAGTGCCCTTGCCCCTATCGAGTGCAAGTCTAAAACCTATTTTAATGGGAGGGTGAAAGGCGTGGCGTGGCTTCAGAACCGAACAAATTATCCTTCCGCGCCAACAAGAACAGATGGATCATGGAAACCGTAGATAGCTAGCTCTAGTTACCAGACAGGTCTTGTGGAAAAATAGTACGTTTGGAAATATCTGTTTTCTCGAGAACAAGTGAAATATTTATGTCAATGATTTTCAACACTTCTTCTAAGATAACGTATCGCTGTTGGTTGGTTGTAGTGTTTTACTATGTTTTGTTATGAAGCCGGCAGTTTTGTATTGAAAAATGTCAATTTTATCAATATTTGATCACTCTTAAGGTCATAGATGAGGTGTGTATATAAAAATTATAACTAAATCAACATGCTTCTATTCTTGAACAAACCGTTTCAGAAAAGAAAATTGCAAAACAGTAAAAATTCTTACCCGCATCGGTGGCGTAGTTGGCTAACGCGCTAGTCGTGTTGAGCTCGACCGCCGAGGACGGGGAGATGGAGGTTCGAATCTCGGTCGGGTGAACTGGGGGGGTTTACATAAATGGTTTTCCACTCTCCCTCCACGAAAATACAGGGTCACTTCCTCTAATTCAACCTTCCCAATTCCCAATCCATTAGCGTAATTAGTATTATTATTAGCACCGCGTCTTACTACCCGTTCGGGTTATACGCACTTACGCTAATGTGTAATGGTAGGGTGATT
>CABFVZ010004320.1:0-16433 GCA_902151445.1 Timema monikensis
CGACAGATCCCGGCAGCCGGGTAGTGTGAGCTCTGGCCTTAGAGCAGCGACTATGCTGGTACTGTACGTGTTAAACAAACATTACAGTAGTAAGACACGGTTCCAAAAAAAGAATGTAATTGATTAGTTTTAAAACTCTGCCAATGTTTATTACATTATATTCACTACACTGCTGTAACCTATAAAAATAGTAATATAATGCTAACCGCTGCATTGTCACTACTGCCTTGTCACTCTTGAAACTATCAATATTGCGTTCTCTAATCCTTTGTCACTCCTAAAACTATCAATATTGCGTTCGTTAATCCTTTGTTACTTCTGAAACTATCAATATTGCATTCACATCTGGGTTGTCACTTTTGAAAATACCAATATTATGTTCAATGTTGTATTTTCACTCCTGAAACTACCTATTATATTCACTTTTGCATCTTCACTCCTAAAACTATAATCATTCTAACCGAAGTGTTGTCACTCATGAAACTATAATTATATTCCTCTCTCTCTCTCTCACACACACACGTTTAACCTGAGGAAACAAACTAGGATAATATGCTACGCACATAATATTTTACTACAAATATAATCAAATTCATTTTCCTCTGTTAGAATATTCAATCAACAATTCTTAAAATAGGTTTTTTTTTTAGAAACTCTTATCATTATGTCGCCTTTCTTGCTAACCATTGTTTACTTTTCCCTTTTGTCCTTGGATGAGAGGGATTAAGTGATCAATTAGGTGATTAGTGCAGTTTGAGCTGTATGATAGTAATTTACCATTAAAAAAAACCCTTTAAAGAGCAAATGTTCCAAAAAAAAATTCACCAATCCCTCCGACTCCGAAAGTGCTCCCCGACCCGATAATTTATTCAAGACTGTATGGAAAGTTACTTTAATCTAATAACACACTAAGTAAAATAAATAATTCCTCTAATTATTTCTAACTAATTAACAAATATTCTCATGACATTTCATAAGTAAAATATAAATCTGATAACTCTGCCGGAACAAATATTCACCACCTCAAGCACCAAAAGTAAACGTCATCTCGTACTGTGTGTTCTAAACGTTTGTTCCGCACCTGGCGGTCTTCCGCTTAGCTTATTACTGTGTCTGCTGTACTAGAAGTTTCTAGTCAGGCATTCTAGTGTCCAGTGTCGCCACTCGTAAAACAGAAACTGAGAGGTAATTTTTTTTTTTAAGCATTAGACAGTTAATTAACACACCGCTAATGTTCTCTAGACCGAAACACATAAGGGCAAAACGTTTCCACGAACTAGACTAGATATAAAAATCTGTTGGTAGCTCTATATTGCGCTTGCGCGACATTTCACATTGTCCATCGACCATCAAGCCGCGGAAGAAAATGGAAGCATGTGAGGGGTTACATCGTACAGGCGCGACTGATGCAATTAAAAGGGAAAGTCACATCAGTCAGGTATCAGTCGGTCATGGTCTGATTAGATATGCTTACATGTAGCTCATATAAACCTACTCACTTTGCTTGTTGGGGGCATCGCCCCCAAACCCCCGGTAAGTTTTATTTTTGAGTGAATGTAAACTAATGTAATTCCAGAGCTGTTATTTGATAGATCTTACCGTTTAGCCACAAGAGACCTCCAAAGAAAGGTCCGCACCGACTTTAAAGTTGCTCCGCCATTTTGAATTTCTTTCGGGGGTTAAAAAATTTTTTTTTTAACTTTTTGGAATTTTCCCGTCGGTTACAGGCTAGAAGCTATAAGTTTACCAAGTTTCAAGTCTCTAGCTCATCTGGAAGTGGGTAAACCTTAATGTGAGTGAGTGAATGAGTGAGTGAGTGAGTGAGTGAGTGGGTGGGTGGGTGGGTGAGTGAGTGAGTGAGTGAGTGAGTGAGTGAGTGAGTGAGTGAGTGAGTGAGCCATGTGGCTTTGTAGTAGTATAATTCACATTAACGGTGGTCGATATTCTATTAGTGGCATCGTGATCTATTGGCCGCGGTGTATCTCATCGTATATATATTTTGACCGATGCACACGAATCACAGAACAACTTCATCCGAGATTGGTAATACCCTGACACGAATTGCGGGGTGGAAATTAAATTAATAATGAGTTAAATGACATTGTTCAAAATGGAAACTGGATGTTAGGTTAGGTTAGGTTTATGTCAGGTTAGGTTATGTTAGGTTAGGTTATGTCAGGTTAGGCTATGTCAGGTTAGGGGCTATGAGTTGAATGGGAATACAGGTTGTTCCATAATTCCTGTGCACCGGCTGACAGGTATACTTTATTCAGCAATTTGAGTGCGCCCATTTTGACTGGACATTGACCGTACTGATTGATTATCACAGCCATTTTGAACACAAGACAGTCCGAGAGTGTTCTGGTTTCGATAAAAATACAAATGGTTTGATGTAGAACTATTCACTAAAGGGCTCTTTAATTTAATTCCAAGCACAATTCGACTATACCGTAGATTACTTTAGTAAAAAGGCTTTTCAGGTGTCATTCCTACAAAAATCAGTGCGTACCTTCTCATGCTTCCATCAGGGATTTTATAATTACTGTTCCTGAATATGTCAAGAGAAGAATTGTCAACAACCAACGACAGACTAGTCAAAAAATGATATTTTGTTCGTGAATATAATGAAAATATCGTCATTATTGTGAGGCAATATTGGCACACTTACCCCGCATAAATGGATACGCGGACCAAGGCGTAAATCTCGTCTGTCCAGGTTTACTGGTGACAACTAGTTTGGGGTTCAAATCTCAGCCGGGTGAACTGAAGGTATTTTATTCTCAGAAATTTTTTCACTCTTCCTCCACGTCAATTTTGTTACATTTCCTTTATCATATCACCTTTATTATCTCTACAATATCAGTGTAATAATTATATATGACCAATTTTGGTGGGGTTGCATAATCCAAGGCATCACTCTCGTGAAATGATAGACTGCCGATGACGGGGAGATCGGGGTTCGAACTCTGATTGGGCGTACTGAAATATTTTTACATAAATGTTTTTCCACTCTTCCTGCACGAAAATGCGGGTACACGTCCTCTAAATTCAGCTTTCAAAATCCTTAACACATTAGTATAATTAGTACTTATGAGTATAGCACGAATGGTTTGGTCAGACGCAATGAGAGAATATAGCAAATACCTTTTATTTGAACATCTAATCACGCTTCAGCCATGACAGTTTCTTTACTCACATTATACACCGGGGATAGTACGTAAAATATGTCTTGTAGTCCTATTTTTTAATATCAGTTATCAGGCGTATTCTTTGTTGGCATTCTAATCTAATTATTAGAATATATTATATTTATTTTAATTCAAGCTTGTTCTGCCATTCTGTTTGTCTACCTTTATCTGCATACTTTTGAAACCTGAATAAATTCCAATTCACCCTTGAATCATAATTATCACTAAAGACATGTTTCAACCATTGCGGTAATTTGAGCAATTTTTTATCAGAATGGCTCACCTGTAAAATGCTTGAAATTGAACACACACACACACACACAAAAAAACTCTTATAGGTGACCGCGTGGTCTAACGCGCTACTCTTGCATTAGACTAGACTGCCTATGACGAGGAGGTTGTGGTTCGATCATGGTCGGCTGCACTAAGGGTGGTTTTCCATAAATGTTTTCCCCACTATATTTCCACGCAAATGTGGATACATTTCCTATAAATTCAGCCTTACTCATCCCTAACCCACTACCGTAATTAGTACATAAACGTATTGCCTTAATGAGTAGTAAGACGCGGTGATTTAAAGAAAAAAAGTAATCAGCACTACTATGAGGTGGTAAGGCAGTTCAATTTTATTTTCATAAGAAGAACCTTTTCTGACTTCTTAAAAAGTTAGTACCTGTAGTTCCCGTTTAACGTATTCATATGTCAAATCATGTGATCTACAGCTGTCACTTTTAATATATATTATAAATTCCCATTAAATAACACTAAAAAAATTATAAAATTTAATCAACTTTGGCCTAAAAATATTTGTTTATTTTTCTCTAAAAGTGTATTCTTACCAGAATTCTATTTTAGTCCACTTTTTTTTAGGAAGGCTCTTATCTGACAGCTATAAAAGTCACTAGATCCATGTTCACGTATTCATACGTCAAGTCGTATGATCTGTAGCAGTCACTTTTATTGGATATTGTCAACACCTATAAAATAACAACTAATATATTTTTTTTCTAAAAGGTTCTTATAGTGAAAATGGGACTCTATCTATCACGTGACTGTAAGACTACTTTGGCCATCTGACTTGATATATATCTTATGGCGGCTGGACATTTGTTATTAATTTTGTATGCCTTGCCTTAATATCCTTTTTTTTTCTCCATTCTGTCCTGCGGGTTGGCCGCTTCTTAAATACATTCTCTTTGAACACCCAAGCAGATTATTTTCGTTGGTTTTTTTTTTCTTCAAACGGTAAATAATATTTTATTTTTCATTTGTTACAGTTAGCACTCTCTTTCCAACACCGTTAATATTTTAGCATATATATTCGAAACTAAGAACGGCCGCTATAAATTAGTATGTCGATTTAAGTGACATCTAACCTTTTCTTTGCCATCGCATGGATTTAATTTTCAAAAATAAATCCCAAAATATGTTAAACGATTATGTTGGGTTGTTTTTTTGTACAAATAATATGCAAAGTTATGGTTCAAATCTTACATTCAACTACCGGTGACGATGATATTGGTGTTCTAATCCTGACCGTATGAATTTATTATCACTTTAATATCCCTCCACGTAAACGCAGGTGCATTTCCTTCAAACTGTACCTTTCCCCTTCTTGTCCGTATTTATTAATGTTAATTAATGTTAGCTTATAACCCAAAATGATTCTAAATTGCCATGGAAAAAAATAATCCTTTGACGTTTCTATGCGTTGCCGCCCCCCTCTCCCCCCCCCTCACCTTCTTTCTAGCCCCCTATCTAAGGGAGCCCGCATCGAACCTCAATCGTTATATTTCCTCCAGACACTATAATTAATTGTTATGTATTGCATTAAAACATGCATAAATGTGAGCCTCTACTGATATAGTTGGGCGCACGGAGGAGGTGCCCGACTGACCAGCGGGTCTTGGTCTTATTTTGAGCCGGCTGCATTTTGTTTGTAACTCATTATATTCTACCAGCTCCAAAAGTTCTGCCTACCACTTTTAAATTATTTTGCTCATTTTTATATTAGTAGAACTTCAATAAACCAACCAATGTTGTTCAAAAATGATAATACTGTTAAAGTTTTGTTTAAACAATTTGTCAAAAAAAGGTGGTCCCTTTCGCCTTTCTGACACCCCCCAACCTCCTACCCCCAATAGTTAAAAAAAAAATTAATGACAATATTATTAACAAAGTTTAAATTACTGTTACTATGCCTCCCTCCATTCACTAACTTAGGCTTTAGTTTTGCTCCGTGTCTTACTACCCGACCTGACTGTAGGGTTGAAAAGGGTGGAAATTAAAGGAAATGTAATCATATTTGTGCGAAGAGAGGGAGAGAAACTATTCACATAAAAAAGAAACATTCGGTACACTTATCCGCGGCATTTGATCCTCGACCTCTTCGTCATCGAAAAAAAACAGACCAGGTGAGCTTGACAGCTTTGACTGCGTGCCCACAGATGCAGGTATATAAGCATTAGAGGATATTACATTAAAACGAGGCATTTAATTATTATTTAATACAAGAGTTTTTATATTAATTAAAGGTAGCCCACTGTATTGTATTGTATTCACGAAAAGGTATATTTTAACTGATCGCATAGTTTGATGATTATGACCATTTATTAGGGCTTTAGTCCACCTCGGGGGTTTTAGAGGTAAAGGGCTCACCTCAGAACCTGATGTTCTTAGGTTCAAACCCAACCAGGCTCGACGGATTTCTTCTCTTGAACGATATAAATCCGTAGCACACCTTCCTTCCGAGGGGAAGTGAATCCGTCAGTCCCGTATTGATTGTGGCATGTAAAATAACCCTGGATGGTATATGAAAATACCTTTCCTGGCAAAATTGGTAGGCCCTTTCGCGCTCGTTCATGGAAATTCTCGTGTGGTGTTATAATCAGTTGGTTCATTTTGTGCTTGTTAAATACCTCAAATAAATACTATCAGGCCTACATTTAAAGGGGATCCGAAGTATACTCCATTCACGGTAGGAATTACTCTCTGAAAGGTCTTTTTTCCTACAGATATCCTACTATATAATAAATTTCTGGTAGGGAAAAAGGCCTTTCAGAAAAAAATTCCTACGGTGAATGGACTTTACGTAATTTTGGCTTAACGTACCACTGCTCAACTCACTTACCTCTCCAGGTTCTTATCTGTTTCTAAAAACACTTATGGAAATAGTTAATAACAAATGACTGACCAGTTTCGTTGGCCGAACGCTCTAAGGCGTACCTTTTGTGTTAGACTGGTCTACTGATGACTGGGAAATTAATGTTTTTTTTTTTTTCTGAATTGTTTCCCGCCATTCTTCCAAGCAAATGCAGGTAAGTTAACTCTAAAATGCTTCCTTCCTAATTCCTACTCCATTAACGTATTTATCAAATATGTTCATCTGAACAAAAAGGAATATTCTCTGATCAAAAAAATATATATTTGCGAGTTTAGAAGACTCTTGAGATCGACAATGTAGGTTTCCTACGTGATTCGCCAAAAAATTACCGTGAGATCGTCCGGTCGATCGCGATCAATCATTTGGCGACCCCTGATGTAAACTATATTACGTGCTTTACCAGATTTTAAAATTAGTTTGGATTAAACTAAATGTTAAAACAAAGCTTATTTACTTGTTTGATGGAAATGAGGAATGAGGAATAAGGTGTGTTTTTGTTGTGTTTTTTAACAACAACAAAATTGGCAAAAATAATTAAACTATTGCTCCAGTAAATATAACATATATATTTTAATTCTCTACACTTTAGATTCTAAATGGTTCTTGAATATATTCTTTAAATTGAAAAATGACACCTGGACACGGGCATCGAACCCGGGACTTTTAACTTTGTATGTCAATACTTTAACCACTGAAAGCTATTCTTAAAATATGAGTGAAGAATGGTCCTGGGCAAGGAATGACTCCTGGATAGTTCACTGGTAGCATTGGCGTACTAAGCCAAAGGTTCCGGGTTCGATTCCCGTATCCAGGTGTTATTTTTTAATTTAACGAATATGATATTTAGATACAGTATTAACCGTAAACTAAACGTATCTTCTGGTGCATAACTAAACATATTTTTGCCAAAAATGTATTTTACTAAAGAGAACCTATAAACACGGCCCGGATTTTGATGACCTAAATATAATTTAAAAATTACCTATAAAATGACCTAAAATTCATATAAAAAGACTTCAAATTTTCAAAAATTGTCTTAAAATATGGACAAAAAGTCGTAATAAATGTACACGACTAAATCAAACATGTACTTTACCAATGTAAAATGCAATGAAAAGCCTTTAAGAGTCCTATATAGAGTTATATAGTGACGTATTTTGGAGGTATTGTTTTAGAGTTATACCCAGTCGTAAATATGAGAGATAAATTTAATATTTTTTCTACAAGAAAAGAAACTAAAATTAATTGATTCTATGTGTTAAAAATTGTATTTTCTAAATTACTTTTTCCTTAAAAAAATCGTCAAATGGGGTGTTTTCAGAATAATTCTAAAAAAAAAGTCTAACTGGAAACATGGATGTAGATACATATAAACATAGATTGCCAAATTCTGAACAAAGTGGTGTATTAATATTATATAGTCACCACTGAAAATCTGCCTAAATTTACCTAAAACGAAATACATTTTCTTGTAATTTTGAATCCGTCTGGTGACGCGCTCTTGCAGCTCTGATTCCTAACCGGCCACGTGGAGCTAAGAGTGGGGAAAGGAGACCTAGCAAGAGCTGGTAAGGCGAGAAAGGGGAAACAATACAAATTATACAAATATGAACAGCTTTTTGCGATTTGCCAACAATTTACTATTTGTGACTAAGATTCTTTTTGCACACACAGATTAAATAAATATCTTAGACTTCTGGTTTGGATCTCGGGCCCATCAAAATTTGTATTTGATTAACTGACCTGAATATTAGAACCATGACTGACACTGAGTGGTGGTTTAAGAATCGGTCATTTTGGAGCACATTGGTTTAGTCCCTTACTTAATTACTTATTCTATGGCATTAGGAAAGTTCATTACAGCAATTACAAAGGTATGCCACCTATCCCTCCCTTGGGCTAGTTATATCCAGTTCACCTCATTACACCCTATCTATATATTGTGCTAACACTACCCAATCCACCTTGTTACACCATATCACTTTCAGGTCCTTTCTATTGTTATCATCCCCTATGCATCTAGGTCTTCCCAATGACCTAATCCTATTTGGTTTGCCAGTCATCACCCTGATCAAGGTTCTAGATTACCTCATTCACGCTGTATATTCTGCACACCCAAATCTACGGGACTTTTTTTTATCTTAGCAATGTCTTGTGATGAGTATAGGGTATGTAACTCATCATTATCTAACCTTCCTCACTTCCTGGTAGACTCATCCGTTTTAGCACCAAATATTTTCCTAACCACCTTGTTTTCATACATGGTAAGGTAAGGTAAGAGACCACGTTTAACAACTGGTAAAATAATTGTTTGGCTTATTCTGGGTTATTCATTCCTTGAGAGCAGGCGAGATTATCAATAACTTACTGACCGAACAATTGTATGCATTTTCCATATTTATTCTTCTCTTAAACTCATTTACATAGTCAACCGAATTTGTTTATAAATATATAATTAGGTCTAATATGATCTCCGGGTCAGCTGGGTGTACATGGTCGCATGGTCTTTACTAGACTGCCAATGATAGGAAGATTTAGGCTTGAATCTAGGTCAGGAGTATTGAGGGTGGTTTTACAAAAAGTGATTTTCCATGAAAATGTAGGTATATATACATTCCCTAAATATACCTTCCTTATTCTTAAATAAACAATAGCAAAGTTGTTACAAAAACGTATAAACCTACTGGGTAGTAAAATGTTGTGGTAAATTAAAACAAAAAAGATTAGTTGGTGTAATTTTAAAATAACCGGAACCCTTATATTGTTAGTTTATAGAACAGATAACAATGTCATTTTAACTCCCTGATGGGTGAACTGGTGGTCTAGGGGTAAGGTGTTGGACTTCTGTGTTGGGGTCAAGGTTCAATCCTAGGTCCTGGCACAGGTTTTATCTGATTACCAAACCCTTTCTTCACCTCTGACAAGACGTGTATTGATCACAACTTGTGAGTGTGTGGAATACCAGGCCTCCACCGTGGTTCGGATCCCACGCTAAACTGTAGGTCCTCCGTTTCATCTCACAATCACCCTATCATTACACATTAGCGTAAGTACGTATAACCCGAGCGGGTAGTAAGACGCGGTGCTAATAATAATAATAATAATAATAATAATAACTCCCTGCTGGTTGTGCGTCGAGCGTGCCGACCAGAAGTAGACTCAAAGAAGGGGAAGTAACGCGCTCCCCCACCCTCTAACTACTGCGCTCAAGCTACCAATCACTGAGCCAATACCTGCCTTTTGTCCAGCCCCCTACCGTGACATTTTCGCTTCTAATACCTCACTGTGAAGTAAGAGCTTAGCTATATAGCGCTCTTAATAGGTAAACTCTTTCATTCTGCTGAATATAACATTGGTTTACAAATATCTGCTTCAGAAGTAATAGCTACCCCCTCCCAACACAACCCTCTCCAGGCTAGTTGCAGTGTCACCAAGAAAGTGTATTTTACAACCAAACAAGCAAAGAGTATACAAAGTTCATAACCTACATTATCTTCTCATTCTGACAACTGCTCGATTAAAAAAACTATGCCTTTACAAAATATCGATTGTATTAAAAATTATACCTAATCAACATGACTACCTTTAAAGACTCTAAAAAGCCTAAAAATAACTCCAAAATTCATTTAAATGCCTAAAAATAGCTTTTAAAAGAACAAAACCGATAAAAGATTACCTAAAATTGCAAAATGACAAAAAATTACCTTTAAATATAAATTTCTACAACCAGAGGATCATGAACAGAATGTATGTAGGACTTATGAGCATTGTTTGTGATGAAACAATAAAAAGATGGCATGTCATCAAAATCCTGGCCCTGCTTATAAACATAGTGTTGCGTTCTCTTCCTCCCCGCCTTAATGATGCAGTGTGTGTTAATTACTCTTAAGGCTATGTCTACCAAGTTTGAATTATCGTTAGCGTGTTATTATATGTGGAAAAACTACTGTACCTTCTGAAATTGACGGGTCATAGTTCTAAAAATAGCATTATTAAGGACAGTCAACACTATTTGTAATGTTACATACAAAAGGGTTCTCACATTTTTTGAATTTTTAAGGGTTTCGGTATAAAAACTTAAATAAAAACTAATCGTTGTTGATATTGCCATACTAATAACGTGGAAGGCTTCCAACAATATTTATTTTAGAACTATAGATTGTAAGTTTGAGAAATAACACCAATTTTTACATAAAACATTAATAATAAGCTGACGTTAGGATTAAAATTAAAAGTGGTAGGAGCAATATTGGGTGCTAAGAGTTATTTGAGAACTTACAGGGGCTGGCTAGTCGAATGTTGCCAACAAGCGGTTACGCTTAAGTTAAACATTCATGAAACTTTTAATAGCAGCCTACACAAGTTTGGCGTTTAATGAAATGAACTTAAAACTATTTTCTTTGACCCTACTTGTAAACATAGCCTAGAAATTAATTCTTCCACTCTTAAATTAAACAACCTATGTGTGTGTGTTTGTGTTATTGATATTATTTTGTATATTTTCTAGTTTTAATTTGTTTTATTTTTATTTATTAATTTTGAGTTGAGATTGAGTCCTAATATATTATGGATTTTGGGGTGGGGATATAAACTTGAACATTTGCAAGCTTAAAATATACCTATTATTTTATACTTTCTTTGCTTTATTTCCTTTGTTGTATATTCTTTATCTAAAATTTTTCAAAGGTGCATCATAATTTATTTTATGATTTTAATACTCAATATTTTATTTTTTATCTTGGAATGTTTCTAGCACTTTTAGTTAAAATACCTATATATTATTTAGTTCATTTTTTTTACCACTATCCCATGTTGAAGCTCTTGTTTCTGTCTCTATAATTTTAGGCTTTTGTCTTAGTAAAATTTGGAGGATATGGTTTAGTTTGTGTAAAAAAAAATATTGATTTGTCATTGAGAGCTAATGTTCAGGAAACGAAAGATAACTATTACAGGAATGTATAATGGATATTTGTGAATCAAGTGATGAAATTTAATAGGGGAGGTGGGGTCTACAACATAATTTAATAGGGGAGGTGGGGTTTACAACATAATTTAATAGGGGAGGTGGGGCTTACAACATAATTTAATAGGGAAGGTGGAGCTTACAACATAATTTAATAGGGGAGGTGGGGCTTACAACATAATTTAATAGGTGAGGTGGGGCTTACAACATAATTTAATAGGGAAGGTGGGGTTTACAACATAATTTAATAGGGGAGGTGGGGTTTACAACATAATTTAATAGGGGAGGTGGGGTCTACAACATAATTTAATAGGGGAGATGGGGTTTACAACATAATTTAATAGGGGAGGTGGGGTCTACAACATAATTTAATAGGGGAGGTGGGGCTTACAACATAATTTAATAGGGGAGATGGGGTTTACAACATAATTTAATAGGGGAGGTGGGGCTTACAACATAATTTAATAGGGAAGGTGGAGCTTACAACATAATTTAATAGAGGAGGTGGGGCTTACAACATAATTTAATAGGTGAGGTGGGGCTTACAACATAATTTAATAGGGAAGGTGTGGCTTACAAAATAATTTAATAGGGGAGGTGGGGTTTACGACATAATTTAATAGGGTTGTTGGGGTTTACAACATAATTTAATAGGGGAGGTGGGGTTTACAACATAATTTAATAGGGGAGATGGGGTTTACAACATAATTTAATAGGGGAGGTGGGGCTTACAACATAATTTAATAGGGGAGGTGGGGTCTACAACATTATTTAATAGGGGTGTTGGGGTTTACAACATAATTTAATAGGGGAGGTGGGGTTTACGACATAATTTAATAGGGGTGTTGGGGTTTACAAACATAATTTAATAGGGGAGGTGGGGTTTACGACATAATTTAATAGGAGAGGTGGGGTTTACAACATAATTTAATAGGGGAGATGGGGTTTACAACATAATTTAATAGAGGAGGTGGGGTTTACGACATAATTTAATAGGGGTGTTGGGGTTTACAACATAATTTAATAGGGGAGATGGGTTTTACAACATAATTTAATAGGGGAGGTAGGGTTTACAACATAATTTAATAGGGGAGGTGGGGTTTACGACATAATTTAATAGGGGTGTTGGGGTTTACAACATAATTTAATAGGGGAAGGTGGGGCTTACAACATAATTTAATAGGGAAGGTGGGGCTTACAACATAATTTAATAGGGAAGGTGGAGCTTACAACATAATTTAATAGGGTAGGTGGGGTCTACAACATAATTTAATAGGGGAGGTGGGGTTTACAACATAATTTAATAGGGGAGGTGGGGTTTACAACATAATTTGTTTTGTATTTTCCTCCTTCCCCGTTTGTTCTGATACTGCTGGAAAGCTTCACCCAAGACCGTTATAAACCCGCTATATTTTTGGTGCTTATGAATTTCTGCTCGACTATTTTATCGCTTTACGTATAAAGGAGTATGTACATAGGGGCTCATAAAAATCACCGCGTGAGGTCAACGATGGTGTACCCCTCCCTCACCCCCTCTTGACTCCCATATTTCCATTTAATTAAAAAAAACACGTCCTAGGAATAAACAAATGACTGGCATCCTTTCTGTCGGACGCCCAGCGGACAGTGAAGCATGGGGTCCCATCTTTCACGCGGGTGATTAGCAGTCTGGGTCGTTGGGGCCGCAAACGCGGTATCTAATTACCCTCCCCTTACGGCCGGGACGCATTTTTCACAGCCGGCATAACCTGCCACCGCTGAGTTAATAACATTTTGTTGCCTGTTATTTTTATTTGCCTTCTATCCCTTACTCTCGTCTCCTTTTCATCTTGATTTCCTTTTCTCTCTCTTTCTCTCTCTCTGTTATTTTTTTTTTACAATGTAAAGTTTCGCGAGCTATTTAATCTCGTTGCGTCACCTTGTAAAACATTAACCGTTTTCTCCGGGCTCATTATTTGGACCGCCGTGTGCAACAACGTTCTAAAAGCTACATTCTTCCAGACCTACACTTCAATATACTTACGAATAACCTTAACTAACATTAAATCTATTTTCTTGTATTCATACGTCAAACCATGTGAACTGAAAACCTAGATGTTGAGCATCTGTCATTTTGGGTAGTCATAACCTTTAGAAGAAAAAACTTATTTTTCTTTCTTTTATGCGTGTTTACATTATTTAAATATGAAATTATGGAAATAACCCTTTGGTTGCTTTTTTTATTGTGATAGTGGCATATGTATTTCACCAAAAAATTATTTACAAATTAAGGGTGCAAGAGGAGGGGGGTTTAGGGGAGAAGAGAAGGTAGAAAGTCCTTTCCAGGACAGCAACTTTTATATTTTTATATTTCAATTCTATAAAGACCCCAACAAATACTTTTTTAAATTAATTTAAATATAATAGAGACGTCTTTTAATCATAATCTGAAGTACATTATAAAGGTATCATGATTGTCCAAGAGTTGGCAGTGCTAACTCAATTTGAGTTAAAATTGGTCCTCCCCCTTTTTCCCCTGTAACCTTCAATTGAAAACTTTTAAAGGTTGGCAAACTGGATGAAATAAAGGTGGAGGAAGGATGACGTCATGTAACCTGTTTTCGTATGCATGTGTTAAATAAAATTTTTAAAAAAATTATCTTTGAAATTAATATTTTTGTATGGATTTTTTCCTTAAGTCATAAAAATATATATATTTTTTTTGTTATTCTTTATGGTTGCCATTTATGAGATGATAAAAGTGTGAATATAATAATTTTTAATTTATTATTCCATGCACTATATCATCTCTTGTTGCCACAACTGCAAAAAAAAAATGTTATTAATATTATTAGTTCATTCGATTATTTATGGAAAAGCCAACTATACACTTTAAATATTTTACAATTGTCTTTAACGTTTTGGTTCTAAATGGGAATCTTGGGAGGGTTTGACTTACAAATAACCATATACTTGGTTTTGGGTAAAAATTTGATGAATGGGTTGCTTAGGGATGAGTGATTTTTTGAACACTTCAAATTATTTTGAAAATGGCTCTAGCAATTTTGCTTAAAATATTTATCTGAGGAGTGTTTGATATGAACATGACAAATAAAGTTGTTTACTAATTTAAGGGTTATTTACTTACGACAAATATTATAGTATGGAAAATTTGCATTATTTTGAAATGGTCTTTGAATATTGAATTCCATTTATTTAATTTGTTTATTTACTATCATAAAAAGCAATTTATAGTAAAACATTATTGTTATTATTATTATTATTATTATTATTATTATTATTATTATTAGCACCGCGTCTTACTACCCGTTCGGGTTATACGCACTTACGCTAATGTGTAATGGTAGGGTGATTGTGAGATGAAATGGAGGACCTACAGTTTAACGTGGAATCCGAACCACGGTGGAGGCCTGGCATTCCTCACATTCACAAGATGTCTTGTCAGAGGTGAAGGAAGGGTTTGGTAATCAGATAAATCTGTGCTGGGACCGAGGATTGAACCCCGGCCGCCAGCATAGAAGTCCGACACCTTACCCCTAGACCACCAGGTCACCATAATTTTTATTGTTAGTAGTAGTAATAGTAGTAGTATACAATTACTATTATTATTACTTTGGCTTTGTTTAAATAAATCTATGCAACTTGCTCAGCCGAAATTATTATGTATGATTTCCTTATACCAATGTTAGAAGTTTTTTACAGTGTTTTTGGCTTAAAATAGAATAACAAAAAGCACGATTTTGGAAGCAATAATCATTAAGAATAATACAAAATATATTTTTCTGCAGTCAACAGTGATATTATTTTACTATATAATTATTGTTATTTTATATATATTAATAATATATATCACCCGCCTCAGTGGCGTTGTTAGCTAACGCGCTTGTCGTGTTTGCTCGACTGCTGAGGGCGGGGAGATCGAGGTTCGAATCTCGGTCGGGTGAACTGGGGGTGTTTTTTCCTAAATGGTTTTCCACTCTCCCTCCACGCAAATGCGGGTTCACTTCCTCTAATTTAAACCTTACCAATTCCTAATCCATTAGCGTAATTAGTACTTAAAGCGTATAATCCGAACGGGTAGTAAGACGCGGTGCTAAAATATTATTATTATTATTATTATTAATATTCTGAATAAAACATTTCATTGTTTCTTGTGAGTGTCCCATTTAATCATATTATTGTGTGTTTGGGGGTTGGTGGGGGAACAGTTGGGAATAATGCCAATGAAACATCTGATGGGAACAATAAAACTAATTTCCTGATCATTGAGTAACTCGTACTTGAGACACCAGACGTCAATCAGCTTCCACCTGACCAGCAGTCATGTTTGAAGGCCACCTTTCAAGAGCAGTTCCTATTTATCGGATGTTTTATCAGATCGGCGTGAACATCACCTAAGCCTTCGGTAACTTGTATCTCAGAACTCATCAATATCGCAATCGCAAGGCGGTATCATTAATTATACTGTCATTCAGGAGCGGTTTGTAGACGCTCTAAGTCGATACATAAAGCGGTGGTAGTGGTGGAAATTAGCAACACAGCAGTGAAGTGTAGTTTTTTTATGTTCCACCCATGTTTAAACTCTGTTTTGTCATGTTAACTTAAATACAATGAATCAAGTAAAAAGCGTTAGAAAATAAAATAAGAGTTGTTGTATTGTGGAATGTTCAAATAGATTTATTATTATTTAGCACCGCGTCTTACTAACCGTTCGGGTTATACGCTTTAATTACTAATTATGCTAATGGATTAGGAATTGGGATGGTTGAATTAGAAGAAGTGAACCCGCATTTGCGTGGAGGGAGAGTGGAAAACAATTTAGGAAAAACCACCCCAGTTCACCCGACCTAGATTCGAACCTCAATCTCCCCGTCCCCAGAAGTCGAGCTCAACATGACTAGCGCGTTAGCCAACTACGCCACCGAGGCGGGTTTCAAATAGATATAAAACACTAATAAAGACATATTTTACCTTTTTTTTTTTTTGCGTGGTAGCCCATGTGATTAACTTTTCATAATTTACTATTCACAATTTGAAAGACGTATTGAGCTCTGCTTTTTCTCACTTTCTCAAACCAGGGTAACAGTATATATTGGGTTGGGTTGGTTTTTTTTTGGGG
>CABFVZ010004320.1:16623-27429 GCA_902151445.1 Timema monikensis
GTACGATCCTGACACATCATTTGAGTACATACAGGACATTCTTACAAGATTTCTCCGACCCCGAGATACAGTTTTTTCTTAAGTCAGTGGGGTGACCTGGTGGTCTAGGGGTAAGGTTTCAGACTTCTGTGCTAGAGGTCCGGGGTTCAATCCTCGGTCCCGGCACAGATTTATCTGATTGCCGAAACCTTTCTTCACCTCTAACAATGCGTTTATTAATCACAACTTGTGAATTTGTGGAATACCAGGCCTCCACCGTGGTTCGGATCCCACGTTGAACTGTAGGTCCTCCATTTCATCTCACAATCACCCTAACATTACACATTAGCGTAAGTGCGTATAACCCGAACGGATATTAAGACGTGGTGCTAATAATAATAATAATAATAACGCTGATAGGCTCTTACTACCTGGCGCCCTATCAAAGTAAAATAGCGCTGATTGTAACAAGCACACGAGAATCAAGGACAATCAGGTCGTGTAATAAACCGGTCCGTATCCGAACCAAGGACATCCGAGGCAGATATGACGTTTGGCGTTAGAACATGAAGAAAATTGTAACAAGCGGGCTCAAACAGTCGACAGATAAAATGAAGTTTTTTTTCTATATTTTTATTAATCCTGACTCGTTCTCAAACATGAAGGTAGGAATGGGGTGCAAGAAAAGGTGTTTTTGTAGCTTTTATAGCAAACAAATTTGTATGTCATAATATTCCAAACAATGCCTATATACACACATATAGCTTAATTTTATTCACGTGATGGTATCAAAAGCTCTTGAAACCCGCCTCGGTGGCGTAGTTGGCTAACGCGCTAGTCGTGTTGAAGCTCGACTGCTGAGGACGGGGAGATCGAGGTTCGAATCTCGGTATTTCCTAAATGGTTTTCCACTCTCCCTCCACGCAAATGCGGGTTCACTTCCTCTAATTCAACCTTCCCAATTCCTAATCCATTCGCGTTATTAGTACTTAAAGCGTGTAACCCGAACGGGTAGTAAGACGCGGTGCTAAATAATAAAAAAAAGCTCTTGAATATCTACCAAGGGTTTCCTGAAATTTAATGATAATTTTTTCTCTTCATCTAAAAAGTTTGTCATCTAATGCCGCTATGCTAATGGCAAATACTCAACAACTGTTGATATCACCAAGTGAAGAAAACTAAACTCTTATTTTTCTATTGGAGAAATACTTGGATTTATTTTGGTGGGGAAAAAAAATTGTTTTGCTATAAAATTTGCAAACACGTTTCTCTCTAACGCTTTCCTTTCCAGTTTACCTTAAGCTAATAATTATGTAGAATAATCAATCAATTTCAATGTTATCTTTAGATTAAACTCTTTGCACATTCACCCTTATAGCCCTTACAAGACATATCCGGTCAGCATGACGCTTAGAAATTCCATCGTTGTACCTTATACTAGTGACTAAATAATGACTAGCTCATCTCAAGCTTTTTTTTTTATTGCTAGTCTCTAGATCATGGTCTGATATGGTTCACATTTTAACATTATAAGACGTTTAAACCCACACACATCTGCGTTACAACTTTAGAGGCTCAAACTTAGCCAAATCAGCTATGGAAGCCACTTAGAAAAAATCCAATCACTTTTCAAAAAATTAAATGATAATCATAACCAAAATTAACTTTTTCTAGACTATATCTAATTAATTATTATTAAATACTCATCTGTTTAACAAAACTATGTCTTTTTGATTAATAATATGCAGTACCTGCCCAATAATTTATTTTAATGACCGATTAAATGTAGGTTTAAATTAAGGGTTTGACGAGATATAATCTTTCTCTGTAAAATTTGCGTTAAAATATTTTTTTTATATAAATTTAACAAGTTTATTTATGTTAACTAACAGCTTTTCCACTTTTAAGCTTCACAATTTTACCACGTGGGCACCACATACACTCTTACAAGTTCCATAAATGGCTAAACACGGTATATATTGTGTGTGTGGATGGTCCACGTCTTACTACCCGTCAGGTACATCCACATTTAGCAACATTGATGGTGTAGGAAGCTAGAATGTAAAGCAAATATACACGCATTTGCGAGAGTAAAATCATTTGTGAAAAAACTGTCCTTAATATATCCGGTCGGTAATCTAACCAAAATCACAATAACCCTCATTTTATGAAAAATATGTTTTAGCAGTGATTTCTGGTAGCCTTACCCCTTGAACTACAAGTGTTTTTTTTTATAGTCAGTCAATACCTTAAGGATAGCTAATATCGACGAATATTTTTTTGATTTAATGCTAGATTTACGGATCTAACAGATGTTTAAATAATGAATACATTCCATCTAAATCAGCAAGGATCATAAGGTAATCATTTTATTGCACAGTATTAACACATGTATAGTTATAAGCTATTAATAGTGATTCAATGATTTTAAATCATTACAATTCACGAGTAATAAGGGTTCAAAATTGCTATTTATGCTTTTCATCTACCATTGTTAAGACAAAGTACATATGGAGCTGAAATTGAGTATAATTAGACCTTCATATGAGGTGTACACAACGAAATAATTATAATGTGTTAAAAAGAAACATAATTTTTAATTTATAAGCTGTCTAAAAATAGTAAAATTGTATAGTTTTAAATAATATGGTGCTGTTCTTTTTATAGGCTCATAATTTGATTCTTTCTTATTTCGTAGTAGTCTATACATTGTAGATATTTATAATTTGTTTTTTTTTAAACCTAGCTCTACTCATTAATTTTAATAATGTATCCTTATTGATTATATAAAATAGAGATTTTAAATCTCTCTTTCATGAAATATCTTGTTTTGACTGTACTGACTAGCAGAACATAATATGCCCGGCTGAGACAGAGGGTCAGATAATCCCAACTAATGACACACCCAGGTAAAGCTGACGCCGGCTTCTTTATCTGGTCGTTGTTGCTGGAATGAACTGAGACATTGCTACTTGCTATCTTTTCCAAGATAACTCACTGACTACCCCCACCTTTGTTAAATTCCTTGCCAAGGTGTTATAGACTGAAACTCTAAAACATTTGATATTTCTAACTGTCCAATAACCTTAAAACCAGTCTCGGGCGACTCTTACGTTAATTTATTTCCTATTTTGTTTTTATTATTATTATTATTATTATTTCATCATCTCCCGGAAAACTCGTGTCACAAGGGGATGTGACCGGCCAGTTAATGAGCAAGAAAGGGGGAGGCTAATATCCACCTGTTAACACACCTGCAGCTCCATACACATTCTCATACATGCATGTAGACAAGGATTAATGAAAACTACGGCAACTCTACACTGGCTTTCCCTTCCATCCCTCCCCCCCTTCTCCCCCCTCACACACACACATACAAACACACACATCCCATCCTTGAGGCCCCGGTGATTTCTTTTTGAGTCCAGTTAACATGTAAAAAAATACACAATTAAAAAATAAATCTTCAGTCCAATTTTCATATAAAGGACATTAATAACGCTTGTATCAGAACTATTCACTGTCGCCTTTATATGTGACCAATTATAGATACGTCCAAATTGTCACCTAGGATGGCGAGTCGCCCGTCACATGCCCTTGAACCAAGGACGGAAACAATACGCCGTCGACATGTCCTTGGTGCGGTGTTTAGACTGGCAACTGTGTTTTATTATTCTTGTTCCGTTTTTTAGAGTTAATAACTTGATGTTGCCCGCCATTTTAAACTATACGGGTTGCTAAAGCAGACACGTTATATAATATTAAAAAGTTGGTTATTTCTAACAGATGATTAATTAATTTACGCTTACCATTTATTAACACCAAAAGTAAAAAAATATGTTTATTGGCAGGCTTTGATTTTAGTTAAATAAAATATGGAAAAATAGTCGAGATAAACAATTAAATGGTGCCAATTTTAGACATCGTAAGGTATTTATTTAGATTGGGTTAAATAGATGAGGGTTGACAGTTTTTAAGATCATCAGTAGGCAGCAGCACTGTCAACTCAACCCTCGATGTTAGGATTGGCTGAAGCAGCCTTCGATTAGAAATGCTTGGTGAGTCTGTATTCATCAAGTCTATAATTCAAGGACCCTCGAGACTATTCGAATACTGCCAACATCTTATTATTTTATCACTCGATTCGGTGGTCGATTGGTCTAAGGCGTCACTTTCACAATAAACTGGATGGCCGATGATTGGCGAGATCAGGGTTAGAATTCCGGTAGGGTGTACTGAGGGTTTTTCCACTTTCCCTCCATGCGAATGCGGGTGCACTTATTCTAAATATAACCTTCCAAATCCCCAAAAAAATATTGGCGTAGTTAGTACATAGCCGTTTAACCCGAACGGATAGTAAGACGCGGTGCCAAAAAAAAAAAAGTCTTGCATTCAGATAAGAAGATTCTTTCTTTAAGAATTGAACTGCGGTAATGGGGGTAACCGAAACGCTGATAGACTTTGTAGACGTCTAGAAATCTCGCGTTATTTTAGAAGGTTTTTTTTAATTAAAAAATATGGTTCAAGCCAAAATTAAGTTGAAATGTATCAAAATGGTACTGAAAAAAACCTAACTTTACTGTTCAATTTAATCTCTACAAGCGACAGCCAAAAGTTTGACCCGTGAGTCGTCGTCAGCTATGATTCAGTGATTAGGTATTTAACGTGCACTTTCTAAACTGACTGATTATATTATCACGCGACTTATAAGCTAACTTAAATATAGAACAAACACAACATCCAGCCCCCGACCATTAATTCATCACTGTAAACCCACATTTCACCAATGATACATTTTTCGGGCTATGCCTGGAATCGAATCCGGGACCCTTAGCTCTGTAGACAGACACGCTACCAACTGAGATAAGAAGTCAAACTTTTCCTATTTCATTAGAATATATATTAAGTAACGGCTGAATCTTTAACCAGATCTAATTACCACTTTTACTTAAATTTTTAAGTTTGATCCATTTAAAATAAAAAAATATATAAAAATATGAAATTAACTTATTTTTAACGACTTTTCATGCAAAGTATTGCAGTCCTGAGATCAAAGTAAAGGTTTAGAAACCTAGATCTAGCCTTCATCTCTCAAATAAAGCTTTTTTTTTTTGAAACAGGGTCACAACAGAACATTCTAAGATGGTTGATGATTGATGATTGTTTTAGTGGTTTTTAATCTTCAGAACTGACATTCGCACAATATATACCAAACAGCAGTGTGAGGTTCTTTACCGGCGATCTAAAGGCCCATCTCAAGACCAATTAACTGGGAAACTACATACAATATGAGGCTTGATACAAAAAACGTATCAAAGTGCGAGTTTATTCCTTCTTCACAAAAATACTAAAACAGTTTCACTCGTCAGAATTTCTCTTTTTTACTTTCTCTTGACTCCTCGCAAAGAGAAGTATTGTGATCGTAAAAAAAAAAAAAAATGAACTAGATATTTTGCTAAATGTCGACGTTTTCATGACCACCTGACACTTTTTTTTTTGTTTTTGCTATGCTGTCTGTCTGTCCGTCCGTATCTCGGACTAGAACCGAAGCCATTTTACCGATCAGGCTAAAACTTATCAAGGGCTTTCATAAGGTCCACCCGAGGGATTTTTGTAATTAGTTATCTAACCCTAAAATTAAGGCTAGTTTACTGAAGGTAAACACGAGAAGAAATAAAATCTTCTTAAAATCCACTCTAAATATTTTGATTACATTTTGTATCAAGACGCTGTTTAACATTACAACAGGGTGACCTGGCGGTCTAGGGGTAAGGTGTCGGACTTCTGTGCTGGAGTCCGGGGTTCAATCCTCTGTCCCGGCACAGATTTATCTGATTACCAAAATCCTTCCTTCACCTTTGACAAGACATCTTGTGAATGTGAGGAATGCCGGGCCTCCACTGTGGTTCGGATTCCACGTTAAACTGTAGGTCCTCCATTTCATCTCACAGTCACTCTACCGTTACACAATAGCGTAAGTGCGTATAACCCGAACGGGTAGTAAGACGTGGTGCTAATAATAATAACAAAATGTAAATTTTAATTTTCTCACGAAAATTACTTTGCATACTACTAAACATAAGCAGAAATTTCCTATTTTGATTATATCTGTGTAACCATTTCAGATACGAAATAACATATCATTGTAAATTTGTAGTATTGTTAACATTAAAAATATTTATCAGAAATACATTTTTATAAAACCAATAACTTCTTAGCTACAAGCTTAGAAATATTAAATTGATCTTTATGATCTTTGGTGGATGGAGATGCTCCTCTTTTCTCTATATTTCTCTAACAATGTATATTATTACATGCATGCTTTTTAGTAGAGCGTTTTTGTAATAGCATATATTATTTTTTATCAAAAATTTTGCGAAGTTTCTAGTAAATGTAAATACTATAAGATTAACGAGAGAGAGAGAGAGAAAGTTGGTTTGGTGTACCGTACCATTTATTTTACTATATAATACAGTACCAAACCCTTCCTTCACCTCTGACAAGACATCTTGTGAATGTGGGGAATGCCAGGCCTCCACCGTGGTTCGGATTCCACGTTAAAACTGTAGGTCCTTCATTTAATCTCACAATCACCCTACCGTTACACATTAGCGTAAGTGCGTATAACCCGAACGGGTAGTAAGACGCGGTGCTAATAATAATATATAATACAGAAAACCGCACCACGATGTAACGTCTTGTTCGAGCTGTATAAGCCACCTAAATAAGGCGCTATTTGTAGGGGGAGGTGTGTATGTATATCGTGTTACCAGTGGTGTGGGCTGTCCTTAAACTAAATTAATATTAGAAACGTAAGTAGAAACATAAGTCATACGCGGTAGGTTGCAATACGGGTGCCTTCATTTAAAATAAATAATGGTTTTTTAGCAAAGGCAAAACATATTATTATTTGCATGATAAACTCAAATTTGACCTTGTCACTGAGGCAACATCGTCTAGGGAACTAATTAAAACACACAAATTAAAAAAGATATTCATAGAAAGTTAGCCCTCGCCCGTATAATGGGGTCCGCGTTATGGGAAGTTTCTTTGGTTGATCGGTATCCAACATTAGGAAGACGTGGGGTGGGCGCACCTGTGACTGTTGGGTGGTGGGTGGAGGTGAAAGGGGACGAGTTGTTCCTCTTGAAGACAGATGTTCCGTTTCTTGACGGGAGTCGCGGGTGCTCGAAGGGATGTGGGTTGTCGGATGTGTTATTACAAGTCCGGGACAACTTCCTTTCAACTTGAATATTCATAAACCATATTTTCATAATCCCCTCTCGGTGACATGGCCCGTACGCTAGAGCTGGCCACCCCTTCCCCCTTCCCCTCATATTTAAGAATAATGTAGCTAGTTCGTATCTCGGCCAGTAGAGTTAAAAACAAATTTCCTACTAATTGAACGCTTGGTACAGTTTGCCCTTCATGAATATACTGAGCTTTTCGGTGTATTTTGTACTGTTTGTCCATGAATACATGAAGCTTTTCGGTGTGCTCGGGTCTTTCTGACCCGTCAATAATACACTCATCTTTTCGGTGTTTATATATATATACCATCTGGCCCTTCATGAATACACTGAACTTTTCTATGTGCTTTGTACCGTTTGGCCCGTCAATAATACACTGAGCTTGCTGGTGTGAATTGCACAAGCCACTCTTTCTGGTTAAGAAGAACACAAAAAGAAATGATTTATCAAAATATCGAGGTCACAAATGTTTACGATTACAATACTTTATAAAAAAATTGGGGTAATTTAATTGCGATTTGTGATCTGTAGAATGCTTACGTACTTGTACATATATAAAAAAAAACTAACATATAAATTCACACGACCAATTGCCTTTGCATATTTTGGCTAAGGTGGGACTGTAGTAGCCTCGAGGAAAGGCTAGTCTTTTTGCAGTTCTTATCGCTAAACTTTTTTTTGTTTACCAAAATAAATCAAATATTGCTCCAGTAAAAACTTAAAGAGTATAATTTTTCTTCACGTGGTGATATCAACATTTTATTAGTATCTGTCATGAGTATAGCGGTCGGTTTGTGACCTGGTGGTCTAGGGGTAAGTTGTTGGACATCTGTGCTCTACTGGGGGTCCGGGGTTCAATCCTCGGTTCCGGCAAAGATGTATCTGATTGCCACACCCTTCCTTCACCTCTGACAAGACGTGTATTAATCACAGCTTGTGAATGTGGGGAATGCCAGGCCTCCGCTGTGGTTCGGATTCCACGTTAAACTGTAGGTCCTCCATTTCATCTGACAATCACCCTACCATTACACATTAGCGTAAGTGCGTATAACCCGAATGGGTAGTAAGACGTGGTATTAATAATAATAATAAATAATAATAATAAAATAGCGACCGGAATTAGATAAGAAACCTTTTAAACGAAGATAAAAAGTTGTCATTAAATTTCAGGACACCTTTAACGGATATTTAAGAAATGACGAGGTCACCATGGTAAGAAAATCAAACTCTAGGTTTGTACTGAGGCAATATTTGATTTATTTTGACCAAAAACTGAATTTTATTAAAATGACACATCATAACGCCGATGCAAAGCTGGGGTTTAATATTCTGAATTATAAAGGTTTATGTTAGCTTCACTTACTATTATAGCAATTTCTTTTATAAAGTTTTTAGATTTTCCTGCCATTTCTCCACACAACGGCCAAACTGCCTTTAGGTTACCAGGATTCATTATGCTATTTTAAAATGTTTTTCTCAACTTTATTGAGCTATATGAACCCACACGCGAACAAACCATTTTTTGGAGGGGCGCTTTAAAAATCACCAAACTTTCTCCTGGCTTCGTAAAACTGTTTTCACTCTCAGATATACTGAACTAAATTTACATAATAAACAAAGACAATTTTGTTTCAGTTTTACACATCAATCATACAAATGGGAGAGAACAGCCCTTTAGTTTCAAAACATTATTCCGTTTCAATGTTTTATGTTTGGCACGTAGATATTGAGTAACAAAACTGAAAGTAAAAATCTCTTTAGCGCATCGTCGAAAGATTTCGAGAATAGTTGATTTCGCAGGATGTTTGAGAGCCATGCCCACCTTACTGGCTCTTTACTATGGATCAGTAATATATTATATTCTTATTGATGCAGATGATGATACAGTCTGGATACATGCCCACCGTGCTTCAGCAGCTATGCAACCTGCCGTTCCCATACTTTAGTAACCCCGAGCTGTCGTCTCTGCTCTTCCCCACCTTACTGGCTTGCTGTTCCAGCAACGAAAAGAACAGAGACATATTGGAGCAGGAGGTCAGCTACCAGGTAAGATTCCATATACGAGTACTTGCTCAATTTCTAGCCTCAGTCCTGTGTGCTGATTCCATCTGTAGCCTCGATCCCATGTACTCCTATATCATCGCCTCGGTCCAATATTTTAATTCCACTTTTAGCCTCAACTCCATATGATCATTCTATTTATATCTTTGATCCCATATTCTTAATCTTCTTTTAGTCTCGAGCCTATATGCAGATTACATTCTAATCTCGATTCCTTATGCCCATTCCATATCTAACCTTGATCCTATATTAATATTCCATTCTAACCTCGATCACTTAAGCTTATTCTATTTCCAGCCTTGATCCCATATTCAGATTCCATTTTAGCCTCTCGATCCCATATTCTCATTCCATTTCTGACCTCGATCCCATATGCTCATTATAGCCTTGATCTCATATGCTCATTCCATTTCTGAATTAGACCCCATATGCAGATTCCACTTTAGCCTCTCGATCCCATGCTTATTCCGTTTCTAGCCTTTATTCCTTATACTCGCTTTATTTTTAACCTCTAACTAAAATGATCGCTCCAATTCTAGTGTCGATCCCTTATGTTCACTCTGTTTGTATCCTCGAACATGTAGCATACTCTCATGCATCCTACAAGAGATACATAAGAACAGATTAAAATCATGTATCGACACCTATGTCACATCAAAGGGCAGATGGAAAATAATGGATTATTGTGCACAGTATTTTTACGAAAAATAACAATTCTCAAATTACGATGATTTCTAGGTATGTTCAACACGTTACTTTAAAGAGGGCTGGGTGAGAATCTTCCATATAGAACTGACTTTGTCTTTCACTTACCCTTACAAGGATCAGGGACGTTTCTGTAACCCTCAAGGCTCAATCATATAAACCCCAAATCCCTAACGATTTAGGATTGACTAAACTCAGTACCTTATTGTATAAGGACTGCACAAGCCCTAGGAAATGATTGATACTTGATCTCTACAAAATATAGATGTAAATTGATATTGGAGACTTCATCTTAGCTCAGTCGGTAACCTGTCTACTTAGCCAAGGGTTCCGGGTTCGATTCCTGGCGTGCATGCGTGGCTGAAAAAAAAATGGGTGTGTGTACATATGTACGCGCGTGAGAAGTTATACTTCTTTGGCATCATTAAATAATTTTATTTCTTTATTTTGTAAATATTAAATAACCAATAATAAATATTTAACAATAATAATTAATAATATTTAGTATTAATTATGTTAAATAATGATATTTTAATTTATATCAATAAATAATACATACGGATAGTTAACCTCAATTATATTGGAGCACTTGAAAAAGTCTATAAGCACAATATTTTTCACTAATATTTACGAATAGTAAATAATATTAATCAAAATATTCAATTTAAATCACTACTGAATATAATTTATTAGCACATATATAATTCGCACTTGTATGAAACTAAAACACGTGTTGTGAATGTAGAAACTAGAAACATGTGGATAAATATTATATATATGAAAACAGTGATCAGAGGCGACGAGCGTACCA
>CABFVZ010004321.1:0-14631 GCA_902151445.1 Timema monikensis
TTACAGATGAGATTAAAAGAAGGAGAAAGAATGCAGAATGATTCTGAAGCTAATAAGAAGCTGTTCTGGAAGAGGGTAGAGACAACGAAACAAGGAGTGCAAGGAAATACCAATTAGGTTAAGAACGAACGTGGTTGGACGGGTAGTACAAGCCTTCCATCGAGGAGAGCTAGGACGGGTAGTATGACATGTAGAACGAACAATATCACTGTGTGCCCCAAACAAAAGCCATCACATTCCTTTTTGTTTAAATTTGATACATATTTTTGAGTTGTTCATAGTTTTCAAGGTTATTCACAGTTTTATAAACTTAATAGGAATGTTAAATAGATTTCTGTCACGTCGTAAATAATAGTCCTTGGAGTTTTTTGAAAATACAAATAAGCAATATTTGTGTTATCATAATCTTTAGATTGTGTTGATATTTGTTTCGGGTGTCACTTGTTGACCCCGGGTCAAACTTCATACCGGCACGTTTACTTACTTAACATTACCTACTATTTGTAACCTGGAAATTATTCGGCTCATACAAATTCACAATTATTTATTTATTATAAATAAGCTAAGTATAATTAATTAAACCCGATGAGCACTAAGTTACGTTGCAGGCAAAATATTCACGCAATTTACGAATTTATATCAAATCTGAAAATAACCCTATCACTATCATTCTATATGGCAAAAATATTATATTTTGAGTCTTATAATTTGAAAATATTGTATGAAGGAGTTAAATTATCTCATTTTAAATTAAGTTACGGGAGCCAGGGTAGATTTAAGAGGGTTTAAGGTAGAGTAATTATTGTGATTAGTCTTAGACTGGGCATTTAAATGTAGGTTTTGGTGGGGTAATTATTGTGATTGGTCTTAGACTGGGCATTTAGGTGTTGGTTTTGGCAGGGTAACTGGGAATGTTTAGTAGATTGGGTACTTGGTTGTGGGTATATGGCAAGGTAGCTGGGAATATTTAGTAGATTGGGTACTTGGTTGTGGGTATATGGCAAGGTAGCTGGGACATATTTAGTAGATTGGGTACTTGGTTGTGGGTATATGGCAAGGTAGCTGGGGATATTTAGTAGATTGGGTACTTGGTTGTGGGTATATGTCAAGGTAGCTGGGAATATTTAGTAGATTGGGCACTTGGTTGTGGGTATATGGCAAGGTAGCTGATAGTGTTTAGAATATTGGGCACTTGGTTGTGGGTATATGACAAGGTAACTGGGAATATTTAGTAGATTGGGTACTTGGTTGTGGGTATATGGCAAGGTAGCTGGGAATATTTAGTAGATTGGGTACTTGGTTGTGGAGTATATGGCAAGATAGTTGGGAATATTTAGTAGATTGGGTACTTGGTTGTGGGTATATGGCAAGGTAGCTGGGAATGTTTAGTGGATTGGGTACTTGGTTGTGGGTATATGGCAAGGTAGCTGGGGATATTTAGTAGATTGGGCACTTGGTTGTGGGTATATGGCAAGGTAGCTGGGAATATTTAGTATATTGGGTACTTGGTTGTGGGTATATGGCAAGGTAGCTGGGAATATTTAGTAGATTGGGTACTTGGTTGTGGGTATATGGCAAGGTAGCATGGGAATGTTTAGTGGATTGGGAACTTGGTTGTGGCTATATAGTAAGGTAGCTGGGAATGGATAGTAGAGCTTCGTGACTGGTTGAAATTGGTCACGTGACCACGCCTTCTCTATCTCTGATTGGCTGCTATAAATAGCCTCCTTTCCCCCACCCCCTGATCTCCTCCTGCCCCCTCTTCCCCCTCCCCTTCAGTCCTCCCCTACGGCTCCCTTGCCTACAAACCCCGGATATGTTGGTTCTTGATGATGAATTATTAATGATTGTTAATAAATTATTGCTAATTAATTATTGTTAATTAATTAATTGGTAGAATTGAGTTTTTATTCGGTGATTAGGGCGTTGTAGTTTATTTGGGGGGAGCATGAGGCCGCAGCACGAACCTCGCGCTATGGCTGTCGGGGGTAGAGTGTGATAAATGGTTCCCCTGCCTTTCACTTCCCCCCTCCTGTCGCAACCCTGGCACCAGTTTGGGGGGTCGACCAGTCAGGACAGGAATATATCGTGACCTCGGAAAGCTGGGTTTTCCCTGGCGCAAATATGTCGTCCCAATAAGACGAGTTGAGACAAGAATAGATATTGAGGTCATTGCCTAAGGGAAATGGGTTTTTCCTGGCACCAGATTAGCGGGAAGACAAGACAAGTTGGGACTCGTAAGGGACAAACAGTAAATAAAACACAGATTATACAAATATACATATATTTATTAAACATCATAATTATACATTTTTACAGGAATGTCTCATATATTCGTTCATACGTTTATCAACAGTGTCTTTTAGATGCGTTAGTAAAATTGTTTTAGTTCACAAACCAGCATGTAATAGTCCCAACAGATGACTTGACGTGTATAGTAGGTAGCGCTGATAAGATCCAGGTTTTTGATGTGCGTTTCCACCGTAGGCTGTCCTAGGTCGATAACATCCGCCGATTCTGTTGGTGTGTCGCATACATCCACGATTAGAGTGTCGATAAAATCGTTGCAATAGTGGGCGACGGGTGTCGACCACATGTCCCGTCGGTCGACGGTGACGTTGATGAGGTCCCACACCACACAAAGACGCGCCCAGCTAGGTGCTATATAGGCGACCCGTTTGAGTCCGGCGTCTTATTTCTCACAGATGACGACCATACGGTCACCACACATGCGTCTTAGAGAGATTTCATGATTAGTCAGACTAATCTTCTGAGGAGGTTGCGTATTGCTAAAAAACTTTGATTTGACAGACGTGTAGCTGCCCAGTTCTTGCCACTCTTTAAGGGTTAGACACCACGCAGTTCCTTCCACATTTTTCTAGCTAGACATAGGGCGTAAAGTAGTTCTTGACGCTCATGCTGACGATGACAAGCTTGGCGTCGACTCCATCCAGCGGGAACAATGTGTTGAAAATACTGGTGATGGCGAGTGGCTTCACCGGCTTTGCTTTGCGGGCGCAAACGTCTTGACATTCCATGATGTTTAGCGGCTATGGGCGGCACGTCACTGAGACGCCCCTTTTATAGGCGCACGCCGCTTGGACACGGCCTCTTGAAGGGAGGCATGCACCTACAGTCTTGAAAAATCTATTGTAATATCTCACCACCTTGGTTGTATGATTGGTGGGTGAGAATAGGCTTTGGAAAGTTTTCCGTGGAATGTTCTGGGCGCGATAGAGAAGGTACATGAGACAGTAATGGCCGAAAACGTATGAGGCGATTCTTTGAAGTTGTAGCGTGCTATGGGACGTGCGAGAAGTGTTTTTGCGACTAAATGCCAGATGCGACTTTATACGGGGTGGAAAACAATAACTGTCAAAGTATTCTCCCACGCCGTTCTTGTCGATAAAGATGGCGACCCAATGCATCCCAGTCTTGGTGTGCGGATCGGTGTTGATGACTAGAGGAGCAGGTCAAGCTATTCTTGCGGGTAGTTGATTAGCAAGGAAAATAACTGACTGTACAGAACGGAACCACGGGCTTGTTTTCAGCGCACGTCTTATGGTGTGCGTGTCCATCTTCAAGCATCCAATCTGGAAGTCCCCAGACGATAGTGGCCGAAAAGAAATTCCATACAGAACCATGTGCCATGCACAGGGTGCGGTCCAATTTATGTGTTTTCATTGACGAACAACCTCTGTCGTACAGATCTACGATGGGTGTAGACATGTATCTGGCTAAAAACTTTTTCTTTTCTGACCCCTTGACGTAGACCGTTTATGCACGCATTGTGCCACGGGAGATGAGGGATTCAAGCAGGCTGTAAGCTACAATACCACTATCCCAGGTGATACCGTGCATATTGTTGACTATATAGTCGGATTTATTTCTGGCATCGGTGGAAAGTTCCTCGATAGCGTATGGGGGTTTTTAACACCCAATATTGAAGTAATTGCCGCATACAGATAATAACCTCAGTTCCTTGACGATAAACTTTTTGTTGTCGTCGATGAAGCTTTGGAAATCCACAATGACATCCATGGCTTAAATGAGGGGGTAAGATGTGGGAAGCCGTTTATATTAACTTCCATAATCTGTTACGACGTTTCTGTCCTTGTCGCTGGTGATGATGTTGGGAAACTCCCCGTCCACTATACAGTTGACAGTTTCGGTGAGAGCCCTGGTGAAGCTCACTTCGATGCTCAGAGAACCGTGCCTCGTCAAATTCCAATGCGATGTCATGTGGGCTGACAGATTAGGTGTGAGATCGAAAGCATTGAGATGATATACCTTGGGGAAGGCTTCTCGTGTAATATCACTACCTTAGTTCATGAAATGGATACCCGTTCCAGAAAACAGTGTGTGGTAGGACATGGCATATTGTCCGTTTGAAAAATCGGGCTGTAGCGGTTTCGACGGCACTTGTTCTCCATCCACGTACAGTGAGAAATGGTTCATGCCATAGGTTTGAAAGTTGAACGGGTTCTTGGTGGCGTCTCCGTTGAACGAGGCGTTTGATACAAATCCCACGATGCATCGTTTGGGTAAATCTCCGGTGAATACGTTGTACAGTGATTTCCCTTGCACGCCCGTAGGAATAGTGAGTGTTTTTACTTCCACGCGTGTGATGGGATACTTTGCAGGGCTGACGTTTAATACTTTGACATGTGCCAACAGTATCGAAGATGCTACTTTGACACGTCGCACTAGAAGGCCAGCTTCAGTGATGTGAACTTTAAAGTGAGGGAGTTCAGGTACGTCCATAAGACTAAACCCGTCACGGAAACGGACCAACTTGACTCTGAGTTTGGTGCCGTTCAAAAGGTATTTCTCTCGGTTAAACACGTCACCGATTAGATACCCCAAAAGATCCACCGTCTTACTTTTTGTGGTGAGACTGCGACGGGCCTCAAATCCCTTGTTGCCTGCGTTAGCCTCCTCAAAGGTTCCAGGGCTGTCTGTGAATCACAGACCACAAGTCAAATGCGTTCTTTTGGCTTCCCTTTGTAATTGAGCAGCGTCTCAATGTACACTCTATAGACATACGTGTTGCTGGGCGGTGAGACAAGTTTTTGGTTTAAAAACACATCCACCTGTTGAAAAGCGAATGCAACCAGTTGTTGATGGGTGGAATCTGATCCACCTCTGTGAAAGCGCCACCGTCGGGTTTCATGATGGCAGCCCTGACATAGAGCATGGTCTGTGAAAGATCGATATAGAACTTGCCTTGTCCAGTAACGGTAAATTCTATGGGTGAATCATCGGTGAGGGAAGAGACAGGTTAGTACTGGAGCCATTGCCCACTTTCAAGACTGGTTTGAGTGGGTGGCACGGAAAAGAGATCGAGGGTACTGCTGGCACACTCGCAGGACTGGGGGTGTAGAAACTACATTTCAGCTGAAAATATCTTTAGCTTCTTTCTTGACCTTTGACGACAGAAGACTGACGTCGTTGCTTCTTACGACGCCCTTTTATAGCCGGAGCCAGTCCTCAGCGTGTTGATCTTCTGTTCAGCCTTACGTTTCAGTTTTGTTCCAGCCTCACCTACACGTTGCCGTAGGGTCTATTTGAAAGGACGCCGTTTATTGGCAACGTCGGAGAGCACGTGGATACCCATATGAAGCGCCTGTTTTCCAATGGGTTTTACGCCACTTCTCAGCATGGGTACGACGCTTTTGAAAAGGCCACTGAAAAAACTTCCTATCCCATGCCCTCATTGTTAGGGAACACCGTGGTAGATAGAATATATTCCTGTTCCAGCCTGGTTGACGTAGTATCTTTGGTAGGGGCAGTTCATGTTGAGCAGCGTCGAAAATGAAGTTTCACGCATACTTTTCCAAATTCGAATGGTACGGGTTCACCGGTGTCAGTTCTTATATTGATTTCCGGGCTTTCAATTTCCCTTCCAAGCACAGGCATGTAGTTCAACGGATCATAGCTAACTGTCTTATGTATACCGTAGAGAGAGTTTAGGTTGTTGATACCGACGATACGTAACAACGGTGCCACAATGTCGCCCACGGGCTGAGGATCGACGATATCCGTGTAGATGTACATTTGCGAGGTCAAGCTTAATAGAATGTTGGCGGCGTAGGTGACCGTGGTACTTTGATCAGATTAGTCTGAGGATCGAAACCGAGCTGTAGACTTAGTTGGTTTGATAGAGTCAGCAACTGTATATTTGGTGAAAAATAAATTCCACTTTTTTGTTGGGGTTTGTGTACTTGAATACAATGCCGGAATCCCCTTTAAACGCCTCTACGTCGTTTAAAGCTTTGATCAATTAATGGATAGTGCTGTAGTTTCCAGCAGGGATATGATCCTTGAATAATCGTTCCACACATTTAGCGTCCACCCTGTTGTACCATACAATATTTTGTCCCTCGAGTACGGTGGTGAAAGAACAAGGATATTGGAATTCAGCCAGAGCAACTACCCACCGCCCGTCGAGTGTAAGACGGTAAGGAATTTGCGTGGTGAAATTCATGAGGGTATTTTTCGGGAAATATCCCATAGAGCTGTCACTCGGCAAAGTGATTTAAAACTGGTCCTTCATGGCAGGGCGCTGACGTAACTGGCTGGAATCCGAGAATTAAACTGGGTGGGGTAACCTTTACACTCCATGTACACTTTCTTTCTGGCAACTTTACCCTTGACACGTAGTATTTTATCAACTTTAAAAGTTTCGGGGAGACGTACAAGTTGCAATTTTTGTTCGTAAAACTTCCCCTCCACCTCTTCGCCATCAAGATCGGTGAGTCTGTAGACGACAGGTTGTCGCAACACGACACTGCTGACTTTAAAATCTCTTCGCTCCAATTGGTTTCGTAGCCCTGTTCAAACAGCATTTTGGATTATTTGTTAATACGCACTGTGTCACCAACTTTTATTTTCGGCTTCAAGTTTGGATTCCTTTTGCCGTACAGATTATCTCTAATCTCTGACTTGAAGCACTTTAGTTTCTGAAACGTCAACTGGTGCCATCTTTATTACTGGAATGTTTTGCGCTGTTGTAAGCGTCGACTAGATCTTGGAGGACGTTAACATACCGATACGTGTTATTTTTGGTAAAGTAGCGCCACATGCGTCCTTGGAGAGTTATTTTGAATCGTTCCATGATGCTTGCCTTCACGTCTGGATTATGAGTGGTATAGTAATGCACGCCTTCTTGCTTGAGAAATTTCCGGATTAGATGTGCCGTGAACTCTGTCCCCTTGTCCATCTGTATACTTAGAGGTTTACGGCCGCTTTGTTTGAAAATGTCCCGAAAGGCGTCTCTCACGACGCTCCCCGTCTAGGATGGAAGCGTCCTCGCCCATGCCATCTTACTAAACACGTCGATGACGGTGAGCAAGTACACTGCACCGTCGTTTTATTTTCCGAGACTTCGTATATCGTTGAGATCGGCTTGCCAGAGATCGTCAATGTTTGAAACAACGTACTTGTTGCGTGGAAACCTTTTTAGCACCGGTTTGTTTAGGGTATAAGTGTCCTGCGCACGAAGCCATTCTAGTACTTTTCTGGGATCTTTCTTGGACGCCTCTATGAGCGACGCCGCCCCTGCAAACCCTGCAGGATGAGAAGGGTCGTAGTAGATGTCAGCTAAACGGTCCATTAAGCTCTGAACGGCAGCCACCTGTTTTCTTCCACCCTCTTCAGTTTCTTCTTCTTAGGGCGTTGCGACGGTGTAAGTGGTACCACATGGGCGTCGGATCACTAATGGGCGCCAAACGTTTCAGATTTACAATAAATTCTTTTGGAACGTTTATTTTTTGCAGCACCGTGAGAAACTCTTGCCACCCTGACGGTTCACTGTGTCTTCTTGCTCTGACCAGATCATTGACTAAATCCACAATATTGGATCCACGGAGAGGCGTATCTTGAATACTCACTTCTCCATTTGAGTCCCAAGAGATGCCGCCTCGGGAAATGATATGTTCTAGTAAAAGTACAGATTTTTTACGTGCCTGTGATGGTACAGTATTAAGTAAAGCAGGGATAGAAAGTACAGACTCTTCAGGGGTTGCGAAGGTGGAGTTGGTATTTTCAGATGGCGGAGGGTGTTGACTAAAGTGCAGATAGCGCTGTAGCACTTGTTGGTATAAAGTCCATTTAGACTTGTCGTCACATTTTGAAGCGAATATTTTTTCCATTTCCTTGTCCAACTCGGAGACCACTAGATTTGTTGCCGGTTCAACTGGTTGGTGGTGTTGCTAGTAACGATGTAATGTTTCAGTGGACACTAATATTATCTTTTTCGTGTTTTCCATTTATTTACTTGTTGAATAAGGAACCAAGGACACCACTGATTAAAGTGGCTAAAAGTAAGGGCAAGAACGCTCCTCCTCTCTGAACTAGAAGTCGTCTCTTCTTCTTCCAGCACTCTCCTCGTTTGACCAGTTTGCGCAACACCTGCTTGTGAGCACGTAACTTTGTCTTTCGCACATTTTTCAATGGCACCCGCCCTTTTAAAGTGTTGTAGGCACACTCGCATACAGAGTCAACCAGTTTCTTGTCGGCCGTTTTCATCAAGGCGACACGTTGCTGCGGATTCATGCGATACATCGCACGTAGCAGAGGAGCTTGCTTCAACACTTTGGGACTCATGGTTATAAAATGATCTATAATCGGGAAGTTTCGGTGTTTTTATAGCTTTTGCGTGGTGGGTACACGCAGCAGCCGACATTTGTGCGGGTTTTATATATGAACCATTCTGGTGTACCTTGTTTAAATCTAACAATAAATAGCCGTGAGGCGTACTTGTAGCATCAGTGTAAGCCTCTTGTAAGACACGGGGATTTTCAGGATAGACTTGTCGTGCAAAATGTTGAATCTGAGCTTTATCCCGGGAATTTTTAAAAAGCACGATATAATGTGTGTTTAAGGAAATTTCTCTTTGGCCCTGGCCCTGATGGAATATATTTTGTGTAAGGTACATGACGCTAATATTTTGATGGGTGCATCCTTTGGTGAAAATATCGACGATCACTTCGTTGGCTTCACGCATCAGGTCGTCCAGGATAATCAGCTGTGGAGAGTTATTACAGTTGTCATCCATTTCCGGCATACCCTTACAGAATATGACGCGGGCACTTGCCCCATCTTGTTCGAATCCCGGTTGCTATAAAGCATAATACCATGAGATTTTATCAAATTTAACGTCACACATTGTGTCCAAGTGACGGATAAAGTCTGCTACAAAGCAGTGGAAAGTTACCCCACCAAGTTTAATTCTTGGATTCCTGCCAGTTACTTCAGCATCCTTCCATGAAGTATCAGCTTCACATCACTTTGCTGTGCGACAGCTCTATGGGATATTTCCCGGAAAATACTCTCGTGAATTTCACCAAACAACGACCTTATTGTCTTACACTCGATGGATAGTGGGAAGTCTCTCTCGCCAATTTCCAATATCATGGTTCTTTCACCGCCGTATCTGAGGGTCAAAATATCATATGTGTTCATTAACGGCGTGGAACAAACTTTCAAGGATTACATCCCGTCTGGAAATTACAGCACTATTCATAACTTTTTCAAGGCCCTAAACGATTTATAGGTGTTTAAATGGTATTCCGGAGTTATTTCAATTACACAAACCCTAGCTAAAAGGTGGGCATTGTCACTACTTTACCAAATATACAGCTGCTGACTCTATATATTCAACGGAGTCTAGAGATTGGTTTCAAACCGAGGACTAATCTTGTCAAAGTCCAAAAGCCATCGTACGCCACCAAATTTATACCAGCCATACCCTACCAAATGTACATATACACGGATATCGTCGATCCACAGCCCGTGGGTGACATTGTGGCAATAGGTATCAACAATTCTATCAACAATTCCAACTAAGTATATGGAAGCATAAGACCATTAGCTATACTCAGTTTCTCTACGTGCCCGTAATTAGACGGGGAATTGAAAGTTTGGAAATCAAGATAAGGACAGACATGGGTGAACCTGTACCAATTGGGTTTGGAAAAGTGTGCGTGAAACTTCGTTTTCGACGCTGCTCAACATTAACTGTTCCTACCCAGGATACTACGTCAACCAGGCTGGAACAGTTATGTATTAGATCTGCCACGGTGTTCCCTATAAACTCGGGCATGGAATAGGAAGTATTTTCAGCAGCTTGTTCAAGAGCATCGTACTGCTGTTGAGAAGCGGTGCTAAAGTCATTGAAAACAGGCACTTCATACGGGTATCGACGTGCTCGCTGACGTGATTAATGAGCGTCGTCCCTTCAGAGAGGCCCTATGCCAGCGTGCCAGTGAGGCTGTATAAACCTGAAATGAAAGGTGGAATAGAAGATCGACACACTGTTGTCTGGCTCAGGCTAAAAAGAGCGTTGTAACAAGTGCCGATGTTAGTCTTGTGTCATTTACCGACGTAAGAAGGTCACCAATAAAAAGAAGAAGAAATAGGTGGTAGATATTTTAAGTTTAAATGTACTTCCACACCCCCAGTCCTGCGAGTGTAGGTCTCTATGACAGATGTTGTTCGTCTTTGAAAACCCTTAAACTGGGACACACCATCATTCATACGCAAAAACGTTTCCCACTGGTCTTATAACACGGGACAGCTTGAAGGCATAGTCTCAGACGTTTGCAGCCATTACTGTCTCATGCACCCTCTCTCGTACCCAGAAAACTCCAATGAAGACTTTCCTTGCCTTATTGTCACCCACCAATCATACATACAATGACGCCAAGGTGTTGAGATATTACAATATATTTTTCAAGACATCACCGTATTGCCACCAATCAAGATACTGCCCCCATCAGCGTGCACCTTCTCCCCCTCCCTCCCCCCCGTTGGCTATAAAATAACCTCCCAATGGCGTGTCAACCCTATTTACTACAGTTATCGATGCTATCACACATCATAGAAGGTCAAGACGTTTGCACCCACAAATCAAAGCTGGGGAAGCCACTCGCCATCACCAGTATTTTTAACACGTTGTTTCCACTGGACGAAGTCGACGATAAGCAAGTAATTGTCGCCATGAGTCTCAAGAACAGCTCTACACCCTTTGCCCAGCTTGAAAAATGTGTAGGGAATTGTGCGGTGTTTAAATGTACAGTGTGGCGATAACTGGGCAACTACAAGTCGGTCATATCAAAGTTTTTAAGCAACACGTGGCCTCCTCAAAATATTAGTGTGACTAATCATGAAATCTCTGAGACGCATGGGCGGTGACCATCTGGTCGTCATCAGTGAGAAAAATGACGCCGGACTCAAACGAGTTGCCTATCTCAAACCTAGCTGGGCGCGTATTTGTGAGTCGTGGGACCTGATGGACGTCGCCATCAACCAATGGCATATGTGGTCAACACCCGTCCCCCAATATTGCGATTATTTGGTCAATACACTCGTCATGGATGTAATCGACACACTAGACCGTGTATATCATTCATCAACATCCAACAGCCTACGGTGGAAACGCACATCGGTAACCTGGACCTCATCAGTGCTAATTACATTACACGTCAAGTCGTCGGTTTGGGCTATTAAATATTGGATTGGAAATATAAAATAATTTTACTAACACATATAAGATACACTCTAGAAAATGAACGAATATATGCGTTATTCGTATAAAAATATATATTCTGTAATATCGTGTTTTATTCATACAAACCCGTTTCCCTATTCCTATCACAACACGTATAGTCGCAAACCTGTCACCAGTAATGAATCTCGACATGCCTAAACGCCAATATAGCACTAGGTATAAGTCATCACCCCTGATTATTATTGTCTCGACTTGTCTAACCGCCAATCTGGCGCCAGGTGTAAGTCATCACCACTGGTTATTCTTGCCTCGACTTGAGATCACTTAAGTTGGCCCCCCCACCACATCAAAATTAAAATTTAAGTGTACCACCGTTTTGCACCTATTTTGCACCGTTTTGCACCCAAGTATTACGTTTTGCACCCTAACCCCAAACTGTTTATGTGAAGGGGGGGCCAAGTTAATAGTAGCCCCCCCCAATATCAAAATGTTGGATTTTTTTATACCAGCTTAAAAGTCCTGTTATGCACCGTTTTGCACCCAAGTATGGCGTTTTGCACCTGAATAGTTTTATAGGAAAAAAATATTTAAAAGGGAAAAAGTTGGGGGGGCCAAGTTAAGCGTAGCCCCCCCACTCACTAATTGAATGGTTTTTTATTCTAAAATAAAAGTCCTGTTTGCACCCAAGTATGGTGTTTTGCACCTTAAAAGATTAGCGGGAAAAAAAATATTAAAAAAAAAATTAAGTCGTTGGACCCTTCCTCCGGCCCCCACACCTCAAATTAAGATTTTTTCTATGCCAGCTTAAAAGTCCTGTTATACACCGTTTTGGACCCAAGTATGGTGTTTTGCACCCTAAAAGATTAGCGAGAAAAAAATATTTAAAATAAAATATTAGTCGTTGGACCCTTCCTCCGGCCCCGACACCTCAAATTAAGATTGTAAATATGCCATCGTTTAACACCTTTTTGGCACCGTTTCGAACCCAAGTACTAAGTCTTACAAACCAACCCCAGAGAGAGTACGATTGTTTTTGTTTGGGGACGAGGGCCACAATTTTTTTTTTTAATTCAAATTTAAAAGTATTGATCTGTACCGTTTTGCCCCCAAGTATGACGTTTTACAGCTTAATAGTTTTGAAAGAAAAGAATCAATCAAATCAAAGATCCGAATTAATCAATGAGCCAAGTTCAATGCATGCATTGTTTTCCCAAATATAAATTGTGATATTTCTTATGATAATATAAAATGTATTTTTTGCACTCAAACATGAAGTTTTAAACATTAATAGTTTAGCCTGCAGAAAATAATAATTAATTAGAACACAAAATTATAGTGTCTTATTGATTTCACGAGCTTCCAAGATTTATAAATGTGTTTAGTTTCAAACTCTCTCTGCCCAATGTTTTACACCTTAATAATTAATTTAATTTAAAGTATAAATAAATATATTGTTTTAATGTCTTGCTTGGATACCGTTTTACACACTAGTTTCTTTTTCTTTAGTTTTGATACCCTTTTACACTGCTATACATGTGTCTTATATTTGAGTTTTGGTGTCACCAAATTTGAAAATTATTGCCTTGTTAATGACATTTCTTTTGTCTATGGACAAGACTGATGACCTTTTCGACATTTAGTGGTAACATTTCTCAAGGCTAAAATGTTTACTGTGCAATTGTCAATCCCAATAGTTATTTAACCCATGTGGATAGTTTATAGGAACAGAACTATGAGCTTATTTTATGGAATGTATTCAAGCTGGAAGGGTGTAGGCCTACATGGGTATCTCTTGGAGTTGAAATCTACTATTTTCCTATAAAAGTGTTGTATATTATTATAAAGTTTTCATTAATTTATATACAATAAAGTTGTGCATTATAAAATTATTTTTATTGATATCTAGGGTAAACGACACTTTTCCTCATTTACGGAAATTACTAGTTGTCAAAAAACATACTTGGGTGGAAAATGGTGCGTAATAGGACTTTTAAGCTAGCATAAAAAAATCCAACATTTTGATAGTGGGGGCCGGAGGAAGGGTCCAAAGACTTAATTTTTTTAAATTTCAAATATTATTTTTCCAGCTAATCTTTTAAGGTGCAAAACACCATACTTGGGTGCCAAACAGGACTTATATTTTAGAATAAAAAAACATCCAATTAATGAGTGGAGGGGGGGGGGGCTACACTTAACTTGGCCCCCAACACCTTTTTCCCTTTTAAATATATTTTTCCTGCAAAACTATTCAGGTGCAAAACGCCATACTTGGGTGCAAAACGGTGCAAAATAGGTGCAAAACGGTGGTACATTTAAATTTTAATTTTGATGGGGTGGGGCGGCCAACTTAAGTGATCTCTCGACTTGTCTAACCGCAAATCTGGTGCCAGGTTAAGTCATCACTCCTAATTATTCTTGTCTCGACATGTCTAACCACCAATCTAGCACTAGGTGTAAGTCATCACCACTGGTTATTCTTGCCTCGACATGTCTAACCACCAATCTAGCGCCAGGTGTAAGTCATCACCCCTAATTATTCTTGTCTCGACATGTCTAACTACCAACTAAGCGCCAGGTTTATGTCATCACCACTGGCTATTCTTGCCTCGACATGTCTAACCGCCAAACTGGCGCCAGGTGTAAGTCATCCCGAATTTTTATTCTTGTCTCGACATGTCTAACCACCAATATGGCGCCAGGTGTAAGTCATCACCAATTATTATTCTTGCCTCGACATGTCTAACCACCAATCTGGCGCCAGGTGTAAGCCATCACCAATTATTATTCTTGCCTCGTTATGTCTAACCACCAAACTAGCGCCAGGTGAAAGTCATCACCACTGGTTATTCTTGCCTCGACATGTCTAACCGCCAATCTGGGGCCAGGTGTAAGTCTCACCAATTATTATTCTTGCCTCGAGATGTCTACCCACCAATCTGGGGCCAGGTGTAAGTCATCACCAATTATTATTCTTGCCACGACATGTCTAACCACCAATTTGGGGCCTGGTGTAAGTCATCACCACTGGTTATTCTTGCCTCGACATGTCTAACCACCAAACTAGCGCCAGGTGTAAGTCATCACCAATTATTATTCTTGCCTCGTTATGTCTAACCACC
>CABFVZ010004321.1:15006-34971 GCA_902151445.1 Timema monikensis
CTTGTCTAACCACCAATCTGGGCCCAGGTGTAAGTCATCATCACTGGTTATTCTTGCCTCGACATGTCTAACCACCAATCTGGGGCCAGGTGTAAGTCATCACCAATTATTATTCTTGCCTTGACATATCTAACTGCCAATCTGCGCCAGGTGTAAGTCATCACCAATTATTATTCTTGCCTCGTCTTGTCTAACCACAAATCAGGAACTGGGTGTAAGTCATCACCACTGGTTATTCTTGCCTCGACATGTCCAACCACTAATCTAGCGACAGGTGTAAGCCATCACCAATTATTATTCTTACCTCGACATGTCTAACCACCAATCTGGGGCCAGGTGTAAGTCATCACCAATTATTATTCTTGCCTCGACATGTCTAACCACCAATCTGGCGCCAGGTGTAAGTCATCACCACTGGTTATTCTTGCCTCGACATGTCCAACCACTAATCTAGCGACAGGTGTAAGTCATCACCAATTATTATTCTTGCCTCGTTATGTCTAACCACCAATCTAGCACCAGGTGTAAGTCATCACCACTGGTAATTCTTGCCTCGACATGTCTAACCACTAATCTGGGGCCAGGTGTAAGTCATCACCACTGGTTATTCATGCCTCGACATGTCTAACTGCCAATCTGGCGCCAGGTGTAAGTCATCACCAATGGTTATTCTTAATTCGACATGTCTAACAGCCAATCTGGCGCAAGGTGTAAGTCATCACCACTGGTTATTCTTGTCTCGAAATGTCTAACCACCAATATGGGGCCAGGTGTAAATCATCACCACTGGTTATTCTTGTCTCGACATGTCTAACCGCCAATCTGGAACAGAGTGTAAGTCATCACAAATTATTATTCTTGCCTCGACATGTCTAACCACTAATCTGGCGCCAGGTGTAAGTCATAATACCTGGTTATTCTTGCCTCAACATGTCTAACCACCAATCTGGCGCAAGGTGTAAGTCATCACCTATGGTTATTCTTAATTCGACATGTCTAACTGCCAATCTGGCGCCAGGTGCAAGTCATCACCAATGGTTATTCTTAATTCGACATGTCTAACAGCCAATCTGGCACAAGGTGTAAGTCATCACCACAGGTTATTCTTTTCTCGACATGTCTAACTGCCAATCTGGCGCAAGGTGTAATTCATCACCAATTATTATTCTTGCCTCGTTATGTCTAATCACCAATTTTGTGCCAGGTGTAAGTCATCACCAATTATTATTCTTGCCTCGACATGTCTAACCACCAATCTAGCGCCAGGTGTAAGTCATCACCAATTATTATTTTTGCCTCGACATATCTAACAAAAAATCTGGGACCAGGTGTAAGTAATCACCAATTATTATTCTTGCCTCGACATGTCAAACCACCAATCGAGCGTCAGGTGTAAGTCAGCACCAATTATTATTTTTGCCTCGACATGTGTAACCACCAATCTGGGGCCAGGTGTAAGTCATCACCAATTATTATTCTTGCCTCGATATGTCTACCCACCAATCTGGCGCCAGGTGTAAGTCATCACCACTGGTTATTCTTGCCTCGACATGTCTAACTGCAAATCTGACGCCAGGTGTAAGTCATCACCTCTGGTTATTCTTGCCTCGACATGTCTAACTGCCAATCTGGAGCCAGGTGTAAGTCATCACCACTGGTTATTCTTGCCTCGACATGTCTAACCACCAATCTGGCGCCAGGTGTAAGTCATCACCAATTATTATTCTTGCCTCGACATGTCTAACCGCCAATCTGGAGCCAGGTGTAAGTCATCACCAATTATAATTCTTGCCTCGACATGTCTAACCACCAATTTTGTACCAAGTGTAAGTTATCACCAATTATTATTCTTGCCTCGACTTGTCTAACCACCAATTTGTTGCCAGGTGTAAGTCATCACCAATTATTATTCTTGCCTCGACATGTCTAACCACCAATTTGGTGCCAGGTGTAAGTGATCACCAATTATTATTCTTTCCTCGACATGTCTATCCGCCAGTCTGAGGCCAGGTGTAAGTCATCACCACTGGTTATTCTTGCCTCGACTTGTATAACCACCAATCTGGAGCCATGTGTAAGTCATCACCACGGGTATTCCTACCTCGACATGTCTAACCACCAATCTGGGGCCAGGTGTAAGTCATCACCACTGGTTATTCTTGCCTCAACATGTCTAACCACCAATCTAGCGCCAGTTGTAAGTCATCACCAATTATTATTCTTGCCTCGACATGTCTAACCACCAATCTAGGGCCAGGTGTAAGTTATCACCAATTATTATTCTTGCCTCGACTTGTCTAACCACCAATTTGGGACCCGGTGTAAGTCATCACCAATTATTATTCTTGTCTCTACATGTCTAACCACCAATCTAGCGCCAGGTGTAATTCATAAACAGTTATTATTCTTGCCTCGACATGTCTAACCACCAATCTGGCGCCAGGTGTAAGTCATCACCACTGGTTATTCTTGCCTCGACATGTCTAAACCACCAATCTAGCGCCAGGTGTAAGTCATCACCAATTATTATTTTTGCTTGGACATGTCTAACCAACAATCTGGGACCAGGTGTAAGTCATCACCAATTATTATTCTTGCCTCGACTTGTCTAATCACCAATTTGGTGCCAGGTGTAAGTCATCACCAATTATTATTCTTGCCTCGACATGTCTAACCACCAATCTGGCGCCAGGTGTAAGTCAGTCTAACCACCAATTTGGTGCCAGGTGTAAGTCATCACCAATTATTATTCTTGCCTCGACATGTCTAACCACCAATCTGGGGCAAGGTGTAAGTCATCACCACTGGTTATACTTGCCTCGACATGTCTAACCACCAATCTAGCGCCAGTTGTAACTCATCACCAATTATTATTCTTGCCTCGACTTGTCTAATCACCAATTTTGTGCCAGGTGTAAGTCATCACCAATTATTGTTCTTGCCTCGACTTGTCTAATCACCAATCTGGGGCCAGGTGTAACTCATCACCAATTATTATTCTTGCCTCGACATGTCTAACCACCAATCTGGGGCCAGGTGTAAGTCATCACCAATTATTATTCTTGCCTCGTTATGTCTAACCACCAATCTGGCGCCAGGTGTAAGTCATCACCACTGGTTATTCTTGCCTCGACATGTCTAACCACCAATTGGGTGCCAGGTGTAAGTCATCACCACTGGTTATTCTTGCCTCGATATGTCTAACCACCAATCTAGCGCCAGTTGTAAGTCATTACCAATTATTATTCTTGCCTCGACTTGTCTTACCACCAATTTGGTGCCAGGTGTAACTCATCACCAATTATTATTCTTGCCTCGACTTGTCTAATCACCAATTTGGTGCCAGGTTTAAGTCATCACCAATTATTATTCTTTCCTCCACATGTCTAACCACCAATCTGGGGCCAGGTGTAAGTCATCACCACTGGTTATTCTTGCCTCGACATGTTAACAACCAATCTAGCGCCATTTGTAACTCATCACCAATTATTATTCTTGCCTCGACTTGTCTAACCACCAATCTGGGGCCAGGTGTAAGTCATCACCATTGGTTATTCTTGCCTCGACATGTCTAACCACCAATCTAGCGCCAGTTGTAACTCATCACCAATTATTATTCTTGCCTCGACTTGTTTAATCACCAATTTTGTGCCAGGTGTAAGTCATCACCAATTATTATTCTTGCCTCGACTTGTCTAATCACCAATTTTGTGCCAGGTGTAAGTCATCACCAATTATTATTCTTGTCTCGACATGTCCAACCACCAATCTGGGGCCAGGTGTAAGTCATCACCACTGGTTATTCTTGCCTCGACATGTCTAAAAACCAATCTACCGCCAGGTGTATGTAATCACCACTGGTTATTCTTGCCTCGACATGTCTAACCGCCAATCTGGGGCCAAGTGTAAGTCATCACCAATTATTATTCTTGCCTCGACATGTCTAAACACCAATCTACCGCCAGGTGTAAGTCATCACCACTGGGTTTTTTTGCCTCGACATGTCTAGCCACCAATCTAGCGCCAGGTGTAAGTCATCACCAATTATTATTTTAGCCTCGACATGTCTAACCGCCAATCTGGCGCTAGATGTAAGTCATCAACTATTATTATTCTTGCCTCGACATGTCTAACCACCAATCTAGCGCGAGGTGTAAGTCATCACCAATTATTATTTTTTCCTTTACATGTCTAACCACCAATCTAGCGCCAGGTGTAAGTCATCACCAATTATTATTCTTGCCTCGACTTGTCTAACCACCAATTTGGTGCCTGGTGTAAGTCTTCACCAATTATTTTTCTTGCCTCGACATGTCTAACCACCAATCAAGCGCCAGGTGTAAGTCATCACCAATTATTATTCTTGCCTCGACTTGTTTAACCACCAATTTGGTGCCAGGTGTAAGTCATCACCAATTATTATTCTTGCCTCGACATGTCTAACCACCAATCTAACACCATGTGTAAGTCATCACCAATTATTATTCTTGCCTCGACTTGTATAACCACCAATTTGGTGCCAGCTGTATGTCATCACCAATTATTATTCTTGTCTCTACATGTCTAACCACCAATCTAGCGCCAGGTGTAAGTCATCACCAATTATTATTCTTGCCTCGACTTGTCTAACCACCAATTTGGTGCACAGGTGTAAGTCATCACCAATTATTATTCTTGCCTCGACATGTCTAACCACCAGTTTTGTGCCAGGTGTAAGTCATCACCAATTATTATTCTTGCCTCGACATGTCTAACCACCAATCTAGCTCCAGTTGTAAGTCATCACCAATTATTATTCTTGTCTCGACTTGTCTAACCACCAATTTTGTGCCAGTTGTAAGTCATTACCAATTATTATTCTTGCCTCGACTTGTCTAACCACCAATCTAGCGCCAGATGTAAGTCATCACTAATTATTATTCTTGCCTCGACAGGTCAAACCGCCAATCTGGAGCCAGGTGTAAGTCATCACCAATTATTATTCTTGCCTTGACATGTCTAACCACCAATCTAGCACCAGGTGTAAGTCATCACCAATTATTATTCTTGCCTCGACTTGTCTAACCACCAATTTTGTACCAGGTGTAAGTCATTTCCAATTATTATTCTTGCCTCGACATGTCTAACCACCAATTTGGTGCCAGGTGTAAGTCATCACCAATTATTATTCTTGCCTCGACTTGTCTAACCACCAATCTGGCGCCAGGTGTAAGTCATCACCACTGGTTATTCCTGCCTCGACATGTCTAACCACCAATCTAGCACCAGGTGTAAGCCATCACCCCTGATTATTTTTGCCTAGACATGTCTAACCACCAATCTTGCGCCAGGTGTAAGTCATCACCACTAGTTATTCTTGCCTCGACATGTCTAGCCACCAATCTAGCACCAGGTGTAAGTCATCACCAATTATTATTCTTGCCTCGACTTGTCTAACCACCAATTTGGTGCCAGGTGTAAGTCATCACCAATTATTATTCTTGCCTCGACATGTCTAACCACCAATCTGGCGCCAGGTGTAAGTCAACACCACTGGTTATTCCCTCCTCGACGTGTCTAGCCACCAATCTAGCTCCAGGTGTAAATCATCACCAATTATTATTTTTGTCTCGACATGTCTAACCAACAATCTGGGACCAGGTTTAAGTCATCACCAATTATTATTCTTGCCTCGACATGTCTAACCACCAATCTGGGGCCAGGTGTAAGTCATCACCAATCATTATTTTTGCCTCGACATGTCTAACCAACAATCTGGGACCAAGTATAAGTCATCACCAATTATTATTCTTGCCTCGACATGTCTAACCAACAATCTGGCGCTAGGTGTAAGTCATCACCAATTATTATTTTTGGCTCGACATGTCTAACCACCAATCTGGGGCCGGGTGTAAGTCATCACCAATTATTATTTTTGCCTAGACATGTATAACCAACAATCTGGCGCTAGGTGTATGTCATCACCAATTATTATTCTTGCCTCGACATGTCTAACCACCAATCTATCGCCAGGTGTAAGCTATCACCCCTGATTATTCTTGCCTTGACATGTAAAACCGCCAATCTAGCGCCAGTCATAGCTTCTTACGTCATCAGGGTCGGTCGTGATTATTCTTGTCTTGACTTGTGTATACCTCAGGTGTGATTCCTTAGGATCACGACATCACTCGACACCAGAATAGATTCAGAGGCTTGTGACAGGGAGACTGGGCCAGTAGCTCGTAGTCTATGTTAGACAGTCATCAACAGAAGAGGCCAGTTCACGCTCCAGCCCTCACTAGCGATGGAATTAGATAGTATTGTGACATTGAGCCTGTATGGGAGGTGGCAAACAGACAGGATGAACACAATCTTTGCGTGAACACCATCGTGGAAGGAGTGTACAATGCTAGGAGCTGGACGCTCCCACTAATAAAAACTGCCCCAACCAGCCCCGAAAGATCTCCCACACTAACCCCCAATCCTGGCCAGGCATTCGATCCAATGGGGCAGACACAAAAAACAATGTGGCATACATACAATCAATTAGTACACACATTTCAATCGAATGGAGCACACTTTAATAGATCAAATGGGACATACATTGCGAACAAAATAGGCAGGATTGAACAAGTTAGCGAAAGAATAAACCCCTACAAACCAGGTCAATGACCTCCACAATGTCTAACACCATTGTACCACCATAGACCAATACCGAATTAAAAAAAAGGGTAAAAAATCTTTAAAAAACTGATATAAAGAAGGTAATTTATTAGGGAGGTTGTACTACTTATATATATTTTATAGTTTGTGCCCATATACTAATTTTATTCGGAGAATGCTATATACTATGTTGAGAACGTTCTTCCCTTCTTTTTTTTTTGCCTTAAATGAACTATCTTAACTCTCTAAAAATGTATGTGTAGAGCTTACGCTAGATAGCAAGTCTTAGCGTGGTCGGTCTAGAGTCTGGAGCTCAGGCTTAGTAGCACATATTAATAATATTATGGACAGACGACCTTGCGAAAACCACTTTCTCGGGGTCATGGTCATCAAACATCGACATCCGTCAAAATAGCAAAATCTATTTTTATCTTATTTTTGACTTCAACTCTCATAGAGTTCACAAGTGAGAAAAAAACGTTTTGGTGTCATACTGGGATACATTTTTATTAGAAGACTATAAATAAAAACAAGTAGCATGAAAATTGCGTGTCACTTTGCATTTTCGTCATCAAAACTCTACAATAATTATAACAGTTTGTGTAGCATTAAAATATTTGTTTGACATAAAGCTAAACTGATCTTATTGTATGACCATTATATGTTAACCTAATATTAGTAATCAACATTAATTGTGTCTGCTTGAATCCAGAGTCTCGATACCAACATAAAATACAGACATAGAATTCATAAATATATTAAAGTGAGAACATAATTTAAAATACACCTTGTTTGGTTTGAATAATTTGTCTATTGAAATATCTTTTAGCAAGGCTAAAGCCGAATCCAAGTTACAGAAGGGTGGAGGGGGAGGAAGCTCAGTGTTGGGAACGTTATAAAAAGAAACTTACACAGATCAGTATTTGTGTAAGTTTCTAAATGTATAGTTTCGCCCCTCTAAATGAGAACATTAAGCGCTTCTTAAATAAAGTTATAATCCAGGAGGGGGATTTTTGAGGGGGGGAATCTTTTTGGTTTGAAAATAATCTCCTCTTTTGTGATAATTTTCCCCCTTTCTTTTTCATTTCACTCACCCTTTTATTTTAGAAAAAGTTTACCATGCTTCTTATGGCATCAAACTATAATATTTTTTTAAATAAGGAGAGAACCATTCTAAATATCTTTTAGGGGCATCACATTTTTTTTGCATAAAACTACTTCTAATATATTCTAGATATGAATATTTTTCAAATATATTCCAGATTAGGACGATTCTAATACCTTAAAGACATCCAATGGTCAAACGTTTTCAGGTGAGTGCTCCAAATGACAGAGAAAGGGGACCGCTAGCCCGGGTTAGAGTTGGGACTGTTTTGAGTCCTAGATAGTCAACACGCCCCTTTGACCAACCTTGCCAGATTCAGTTAGGAAATAACTTTATTGACAGTTACAAGAGTTACTCAAAACAATTTTCCTAAAGGTATATTTCATTTGGTGCTATCTGCAGCAGTTAATTCTAGAGTAAAAGTAAGATTATTATAGTAAAATGCTATCAGTTATAACCTTAAAAAATATATTTGTGATTTATAAAATGTCTTCCTAATAAAACGAAATTAGACAGGATTGGTTTGTTAGCCTACTGGAATTCATAGCGTTAACTTAGAAAACAAAATTTAACATTTGGAATAAGTATACCAGTTTAAGCTACACAATATCTAGCTAGTTAACACTAATATCCACTTAGGTGGCAACATGGTCTAAGGCGTCATTCTCGCAATAGACCAGCCTTCCAATGACGTGAGATAGAGGTTCGAATCTTTGATGCGTGTACTGTGGGTGGTTTTTTTACAAATTTGGTCACAATTCCTCTAAAGTTAACCATCCTAAGTCCTAGCCAATTATCGTAATTATTAGATAAGCGTGTAAACCGAACGGGTAGTAAGAAGCGGTGCTAGAAACACTCGCCTTGACTATTCACTAAATGATCAAAACACTCGACTTGTCTACTCACTAAATGAACAAAGCTCTCGCCTTGTCTACTCACTAAATGAACAAAACTCTCGCCTTGTCTACTCACTAAATGAACAAAACTCTCGCCTTGTCTACTCACTAAATGAACAAAACACTCGCCTTGTCTACTCACTAAATGAGCAAAAACTCTCGCCTTAACTACTCACTAAATGAGCAAAACTGTCGACTTCACTACTCACTAAATGAACAAAACTCTCGCCTTCACTACCCACTAAATAAACAAAACTCTCGCCTTGTCTACTCACTAAATAAACAAAATTCTCGCCTTGTCTACTCACTAAATGAACGAAACTATCGCCTTCACTACTCACTAAATGAGCAAAACACTCGACTTGTCTACTCACTAAATGAACAAAACTCTCGCCTTGTCTACTCACTAAATGAACAAAACACTCGCCTTGTCTACTCACTAAATGAGCAAAACACTCGACTTCTCTACTCACTAAATGAACAAAGCTCTCGCCTTATCTACTCACTAAATGATCAAAACACTCGACTTGTCTACTCACTAAATGAACAAAACTCTCGCCTTGTCTACTCACTAAATGAACGAAACTATCGCCTTCACTACTCACTAAATGAGCAAAACACTCGCCTTGACTACTCACTAAATGAGCAAAACACTCGCCTTGTCTACTCACTAAATGAGTAAAACTCTCGCCTTGTCTACTCACTAAATGAACAAAGCTCTCGCCTTGTCTACTCACTTAATGAGCAAAACTCTCGCCTTGTCTACTCACTAAATGAACAAAGCTCTCGCCTTGTCTACTCACTAAATAAACAAAATTCTCGCCTTCAATACCAACTAAATGAGCTAAACTCTCGCCTTGTCTACTCACTAAATGAGCAAAACTCTCGCCTTCACTACTCACTAAATGAGCAAACCTCTCGCCTTCACTACCTAGTAAAAAAGCAAAACTCTCGCCTTGTCTACTCACTAAATGAACAAAACTCTCGCTTGTCTAACCACTAAATGAGCAAAACTCTCGCCTTGACTACCCACTAAATGAGCAAAATTCTTGCCTTCACTACTCACAAAATGAACAAAACTCTCGCCTTGTCTACTCACTAAATGAACAAACTCTCGCCTTGTCTACTCAATAAATGAGCAAAATTCTCGCCTTCACTACTCACTAAATGAATAAAACTCTCGTCTTCACTACTCACTAAATGAGCAAAACTCTCGCCTTCTCTACTCACTAAATGTACAAAATTATCGCCTTCACTACTCACTGAATGAACAAAGCTCTCGCCTTCACTACTCACTAAATGAGCAAAACTATTGCCTTGTCTGCTCACTAAATGATCAAAATTCTTGCCTTCACTACTTACTAAAGGAGCAAAACTCTCGCCTTAACTACTCACTAAATGAACAAAACTCTCACCTTCACTTCTCACTGAATGAACAAACCTCTTGTCTTCACTACTCACTAAATGAGCAAAACTATTGCCTTGTATACTCACTGAATGAGCAAAACTATCCCCTTTACTACTCACTAAATGAGCAAAACTCTCGCCTTATCTACTCACTAAATGAACAAAATTCTTGCCTTCACTACTCACAAAATGAGCAAAACTCTCGTCTAGTCTACTCACTAAATGATCAGACCTCTCGCCTTGTCTGCTCACTAAATGAACTAAATTCTTGCCTTCACAACTCACTAAAGGCGCAAAACTCCCGCCTTAACTACTCACTAAATGAACAAAACTCTCGCCTTCACTTCTCACTGAATGAACAAACCTCTCGTCTTCACTACTCACTAAATGAGCAAAACTGTTGCCTTGTATACTCACTGAATGAGCAAAACTATCCCCTTTACTACTCACTAAATGAGCAAAACTATCGCCTTCACCACTCACTAAATTGAGCAAAACTCTCGCCATTACTACTCACTAAAGGAGCAAAACTCTCGCCTTGTCTACTCACTAAATGAGCAAAACTCTCGCATTGTCTACTCACTAAATGAGAAAAACAATCGCTTTTACTACTCACTAAATGAGCAAAACTCCCGCCTTGTCTACTCACTAAATGAACAAAAACCTCGCCTTGACTACCCACTAAATGAACAAAACTTTCGCCTTGTCTACTCACTAAATGAACAAATCTCTCGCCTTGTCTACTCACTAAATGATAAAAATTCTTGCCTTCACTACTCACTAAATGAGAAAACTCTCGCCTTGTCTACTCACTAAATGAACAAAATTCTTGCATTCACTACTCACAAAACGAGCAAATCTCTCGCCTTGTCTACTCACTAAATGAACAGAGCTCTCGCCTTGTCTACTCTCTAAATGAACAAAGTACTTGCCTTCACTTCTCACAAAATGAGCAAAACTCTCGCCTTGTCTACTCACTAAATGAGCAAAACTCCCGCCTTGTGTACTCACTTAATGAACAAAATTCTTGCCTTCACTAATCACTAAATTAACAAAACTCTCGCCTCGTCTACTAGCTAAATGAACAAAATTCTCGCCTTCACTACTCACAAAATGAGCAAAACTCTCGCCTTGTCTACTCACTAAATGAACAGAGCTCTCGCCTTATCTACTCACTAAATGAACAAAATTCTTGCCTTCACTACTCACAAAATGAGCAAAACTCTCGCCCAGTCTACTCACTAAATGAACAGACCTCTCGCCTTGTCTACTCACTAAATGAACAAAATTCTTTCCTTCACTACTCACTAAATGAGCAAAATTCTCGCCTTAACTACTAACTAAATGAGCAAAGCTCTCGCCTTCACTACTCACAAAACGAGCAAATCTCTCGCCTTGTCTACTCACTAAATGAACAGAGCTCTCGCCTTGTCTACTCTCTAAATGAACAAAGTACTTGCCTTCACTTCTCACAAAATGAGCAAAACTCTCGCCTTGTCTACTCACTAAATGAGCAAAACTCCCGCCTTGTGTACTCACTTAATGAACAAAATTCTTGCCTTCACTAATCACTAAATGAAAAAAACTGTCGCCTTGTCTACTCACTAAATGAGAAAAACTCTCGCCTTCACTACCCTCTAAATTGAGCAAAATTAGTGCCTTATCTACTCACTAAATGAGCAAAACTCTCGCCTTGTCTACTCACTGAATAAGAAAATCTCTCGTCTTTACTACTCACTAAATTGAGCAAAAATCTCGCCTTCACTACCTACTAAATGAGCCAAACTCTCGCCTTTACTACTCACTTAATGAACAAAACTCTCGCCTTGTCTACTCACTAAATGAACAAAACTCTGGCCTTCACTACTCACTAAATGAACAGAGCTCTCGCCTTCACTACTCACTAAATGACCAAAACTCTCGCTTTGTCTACTCACTGAATGAGCAAATCTCTTGCCTTCACTACTCACTAAATGATCAAACTCTCGCCTTCACTACTCACTAAATTGAGCAAAACTCTCGCCTTCACTACCCACTAAATGAGCTAAACTCTCGCCTTTACTACTCACTAAATGAGCAAAACTCTCGCCTTGTCTACTCACTAAATGAGCAAATCTCTCGCCTTGTCTACTCACTAAATTGATCAAAATTCTTGCCTTCACTAGCTATTGCCTCCTCTTTATTCAACAATATTCTGTCATTCTCTACACAGGTCTGTTGTCCGAATAATGAACACAATCACTATTACCTCCTCTTTGCTCATCAATATTCTGTCATGGTCTACACAGCTCTGTTGTCCGACAAATTAACACAATCACTAACTATTACCTCCTCTTTATTCGACAATATTCTGTCATGGTCTACACAGCTCTGTTGTCCGACTAATAAATACAATCACTAACTATTGCCTCCTCTTTATTCGACAATATTCTGTCATGGTCGACACAGGTCTGTGGTCCGACTAATAAACACAATCAATAGCTCTTGCCTCCTCTTTGCTCGACAATATTCTGTCATGGTCGACAAAGCTCTGTTGTCCGACTAATGAACACAATCAATAACATCTATTTTTTTTTAAATACAATAATTTACAATGGTGGCAACAAGATAATAACTCAAATTTTCTTATTTTGTTTAACCGTAATAAGGCAATATTATTTTGTTGGCTACATTTTAGGGTGTATAACCCACCGCCCAACCCTCCAACACCCACCAAGATATACTCTTATCTTTTAGTGCCAAGGGATTTATAAAAGTGGATTATAACATAAAAATTAAATTCTGTAAAATGGTAATAATGTAATGAATAGTTTTAATGAAATTGAAATTATCAATCCAGAAAATTATGACATCAAACATATTCAAAGATGTATAATGTAGGTCTATTGATGAACATAGTGAATGTAGGCCTATTGATGAACATAGTGAATGTAGGTCTATTGGTGAACATAGTGAATGTAGGCTTATTTATGAACATAGTGAATGTAGGCCTAATGATGAACATAGTGAATGTAGGCCTAGTGATGAACATAGTGAATGTAGGCCTATTGATGAACATAGTGAATGTAGGTCTATTGATGAACATAGTGAATGTAGGTCTATTGATGAACATAGTAAATGTAGGCCCATTGATGAACATAGTGAATGTAGGCCAATTGATGAACATAGTGAATGTAGGTCTATTGATGAACATAGTGAATGTAGGCCTATTGATGAACATAGTGAATGTAGGCCTATTGGTGAACATAGTGAATTTAGGCCCATTGGTGAACATAGTAAATGTGGGCCTATTGGTGAACATAGTGAATGTAGGCCCATTGATGAACATAGTTAATGTAGGCCTATTGGTGAACATAGTGAATTTAGGCCTATTGATTAACATAGTGAATGTAGGTCTATTGGTGAACATAGTGAATGTAGGTCTATTGATGAACATAGTGAATGTAGGTCTATTGGTGAACATAGTGAATGTAGGCTTATTTATGAACATAGTGAATGTAGGCCTAATGATGAACATAGTGAATGTAGGCCTATTGATGAACATAGTGAATGTAGGCCTATTGATGAACATAGTGAATGTAGGCCTATTGATGAACATAGTGAATGTAGGCCTATTGATGAACATAGTGAATGTAGGCCTATTGATGAACATAGTGAATGTAGGCCTATTGATGAACATAGTGAATGTAGGCCTATTGATGAACATAGTGAATGTAGGCCTATTGATGAACATAGTGAATGTAGGCCTATTGATGAACATAGTGAATGTAGGCCTATTGATGAACATAGTGAATGTAGGCCTATTGATGAACATAGTGAATGTAGGCCTATTGATGAACATAGTGAATGTAGGCCTATTGATGAACATAGTGAATGTAGGCCTATTGATGAACATAGTGAATGTAGGCCTATTGATGAACATAGTGAATGTAGGCCTATTGATGAACATAGTGAATGTAGGCCTATTGATGAACATAGTGAATGTAGGCCTATTGATGAACATAGTGAATGTAGGCCTATTGATGAACATAGTGAATGTAGGCCTATTGATGAACATAGTGAATGTAGGCCTATTGATGAACATAGTGAATGTAGGCCTATTGATGAACATAGTGAATGTAGGCCTATTGATGAACATAGTGAATGTAGGCCTATTGATGAACATAGTGAATGTAGGCCTATTGATGAACATAGTGAATGTAGGCCTATTGATGAACATAGTGAATGTAGGCCTATTGATGAACATAGTGAATGTAGGCCTATTGATGAACATAGTGAATGTAGGCCTATTGATGAACATAGTGAATGTAGGCCTATTGATGAACATAGTGAATGTAGGCCTATTGATGAACATAGTGAATGTAGGCCTATTGATGAACATAGTGAATGTAGGCCTATTGATGAACATAGTGAATGTAGGCCTATTGATGAACATAGTGAATGTAGGCCTATTGATGAACATAGTGAATGTAGGCCTATTGATGAACATAGTGAATGTAGGCCTATTGATGAACATAGTGAATGTAGGCCTATTGATGAACATAGTGAATGTAGGCCTATTGATGAACATAGTGAATGTAGGCCTATTGATGAACATAGTGAATGTAGGCCTATTGATGAACATAGTGAATGTAGGCCTATTGATGAACATAGTGAATGTAGGCCTATTGATGAACATAGTGAATGTAGGCCTATTGATGAACATAGTGAATGTAGGCCTATTGATGAACATAGTGAATGTAGGCCTATTGATGAACATAGTGAATGTAGGCCTATTGATGAACATAGTGAATGTAGGCCTATTGATGAACATAGTGAATGTAGGCCTATTGATGAACATAGTGAATGTAGGCCTATTGATGAACATAGTGAATGTAGGCCTATTGATGAACATAGTGAATGTAGGCCTATTGATGAACATAGTGAATGTAGGCCTATTGATGAACATAGTGAATGTAGGCCCATTGATGAACATAGTGAATGTAGGCCTATTGATGAACATAGTGAATGTAGGCCTAATGATGAACATAGTTAATGTAGGCCTCATGATGAACATAGTGAATGTAGGCCTATTGGTGAACATAGTGAATGTAGGCCTATTGGTGAACATAGTGAATGAAGAACTATTGATGAACATAATGAATGTAGGCCTATTGATGAATATAGTGAATGTAGGTCTATTGATGAACATAGTGAATGTAGGCCTATTGGTGAACATAGTGAATGTAGGCCTATTGATTAACATAGTGAATGTAGGTCTATTGGTGAACATAGTGAATGTAGGTCTATTGGTGAACATAGTGAATAAGGTCTATTGATGAACATAGTGAATGAAGGCCTATTTATGAACATAGTGAATGTAGGCCTATTGGTGAACATAGTGAATGTAGGCCCATTGATGAACATAGTGAATGTAGGCCTATTGATGAAAAAGTGAATGTAGGCCTATTGATGAACATAGTTAATGTAGGTCTATTGGTGAACATAGTGAATGTAGGTCTATTGATGAACATAGTGAATGAAGGCCTATTGATGAACATAGTGAATGTAGGCCCATTGATGAACATAGTGAATGTAGGCCTAATGATGAACATAGTGAATGTAGGCCTATTGATGAACATAGTGAATGTAGGCCTCATGATGAACATAGTGAATGTAGGCCTATTGATGAACATAGTGAATGTAGGCCTATTGATGAACATAGTGAATGTAGTCTTATTGATGAACATAGTGAATGTAGTCCTATTGGTGAACATAGTGAATGTAGGCCTATTGATGAACATAGTGAATGTAGGCCTTTTGATAAACATAGTGAATTTAGGTATATTGGTGAACATAGTGAATGTAGGCCTATTGATGAACATAGTGAATGTAGGCCTATTTGTGAACATAGTGAACAAAGACATTTCCATTAGAAGGAAGGGCAGCTAAGAGAATATATAGAACTTGTGTTTGGGGTAACTGGATGTGACAGTTGTGTGTGCTGGTAGAATTTATACGGGACTGAGATAAAACATTGAGATACGAGACTCGGGATACTTTAATTAATTTAGTTTACATACAAGTGAAGTCATCTGGTCAAGTTAACCTTCACCTAGCTCATATGAATACAATTTTACAGCTTTGGACACTTATTGTATGTAACAAAGGAGAAATATAAATTGTGACCGGGTACCAGAGATGACCCCCATATCAAGTTTGGTGGAAACATGTAGACCTACTCTGGTTCCAAAGTTAATTGGACACGATCAAAAAGACAATCACAGATCATCTAGCTGTGAAGACGTCTCGTGGGTGGGAATACCGTGATGTACTTGTGCCCTTCTCGCCCGCGGTGTCTCTAATCTCGCATAATGAGCGTGAAAGTGAGAGTGGCAGGCAGTATTACAGCATACAGACAAGAGTATACGGTTGATGGTGGTTTGGGGGGTTTATCCCCCTCCAGTCATCGAGGAAGAGGAAAGCACGGCGGCCGATATATTTACCTTGTTCGGCCGGTTATGACTTGTCTTGTCCCAGTAAACTACTGCCTCGCCGACACTTTTAGTAGGTAACCTACTTAACTAGCCGACCGACTACACAAAATATATTCACGTCAACAAAAAGCACTTTCCCTTTTTTTTCTTCTTCTCCTTGTGGCGATCTATCTGAGGTTTGTTCCTGTTTGTGAGACTGCGACTACAAGGTGTGACAAGAAGTTGTAGTTAGAATTGTCGGACACAAGTTTAGAGGACCTTGGTTTGTACCTGGGGGATGATGACGATACGGACTGTTCCGGGATACTCACACTATTGCTGTATGTAATGTATAATAAACTCGTATTTAGGGGAAAACACATCATTTCACCTGGACCAGATTTTAATCCTAGCCTCCCAACTACCGACTCTTCAGACAAGCTGGCAATGACGCGATTCTCTCTGTGAGTCATTAGGTAAGGTAATTGGTAAATCGTGCGATCTTATAGTACGAGTGTGTTTAGAAAGATAACGTTAGAGCGAGAGGATTTGTTTTAATTATAATTGATTAATTACATACTATTAATAAAACTTATAAAAATACAAACAATATGAAAGTAAAATAGATGGTACGGAACTCCGCACGGACTTTATCACTCCATAGTTTGAAAATGGAGATATTTACTCAAAACTCGTAATATATGTGAAACGAAATAAAACTATACATTAGCAAAACCGAGCAAAAATTGCAATTAGTTTACTTACGTAAAACATTATTTTACTCCCGGTTTTAAATTTTATAATTTTATTCTTAAAGAATTAAAATTCTCATTTATATAATTGAACCAATATCAAATATTGATAATGGGTCCACAAGGGTCAACACTTCGTATTAAAATTTAGATTTCTGCTTAAAATTCTTGTGATTTTATTAAGGGTTGCACATCTTATGGTTATCGCATTGCTATTAAATTCCTCATTTATAAATGTTGACCAATAAAAAAGGTAAATATTGTCTATTGAGTCTAAAATGATGGATATAGGTTATTGTTGTACAAACATTTCCCCTAAGAGGTTAAAGGAAACAGAACATCAACTTTTTGAGAGAATTGCTAAAATGTACTCTCAGCAGAGGTCGGCAACATTTTTAATCTTCAAGAGCTATTTTCCAAAATATGTTTTACTCTAGGGCTGCCAAGAAAAATGTTGAGTTTTATATTTGAATTTTCATCTTTTATTTATGTATTTATTAGTGATGAGTTGAGAATATACATATTTTAAATGTAATAAACAAAATATAAACTATAACAGATTTAAATATTAAGCCTAAAATTTTGAGGTATGTTACAAAATAGGCTTATTGTTAAAATTTATTTATGAAGATATTAATGGAATAATAAATTGAGGATTAATTATGAATATATAACAAAGAAGTTTAATTGAAAATAATACTCGATAACCATCCTTATATTTATCAAACAAAACGATTTAAAATAAAATGTAAATACAATTACAAAATATAAGGCGGGCGCCTAAAATGTGTCAAAAGGGTAGGATGGCACCCGCGGGAACCACTTTGCCGACCCCTGCACGGCATTGCAAAATTATTGCGTTAAAACTTAAGTAGTAGTATCGCCTCACAAAATTGTATTAATATATCTGCCAATATCTCAGAAACTATTGGTTTTATAGAAATATATTTCATATAAAAGTTTGTTATTTCTAACAGTACTACAACTTTGCAACTATATGTTATTTAGTATCTCAAATAGCTGCGAAGAAACGGAAATTTCCGCTTCTCTGAAGTACCCAACAACTAATCTTCATGGGAAAATTAAAATATCCATTTTATTTATGATCTTAATCAACGCATAAATACGATTTTTTTTTTAAATCAAAATCGTTGGAGCCGATTTTGAGAGAATCGATTTTTATTCTTTTGGCTTTTTACTAAACTACTCTTAATTTTAGGGTTAGACACACACACACAGACAGGCGGCATTGCAAAAAACACTTTTTAGGGTTTGGGGGGTCATAAAACGTTAACACCCATAAACATCTTGGACTAGCATTTTTTTACGGTCCCAATAATGTACCTTTAGTTTTCGTAAAGTTAAAAAAATAACATTTATTTGCATGTAGCTTGAAAAATATTGGTTTTATAAAAATATATTTAACTAAAATGTTTGTGTCATAAAGAGACCTACATACTCGCAATGATAAGTAATTTCATATCTCAAATAGTTATGGAAATATGATTTTTTTTTAAATGTGAATTTATGCATCAGATCGGAACCCTTAAAGTCATTTTGACCAAAAATTGAGAGTAACCATTTTATTCTTAATACTTATCAATAATAGAAGTTAAATTTAATCAAAATATTTAGAGACTATTTTTATAAAATCTATTTTTTCTCTTTTCGTCCCTTCAGTAAACTATCCTTAATTCTAGGGTTGGATGTCCAATTCCAAAAAACCCTTGGGACAGCCCTATAAAAACCCTAGATACCAACTTTAGCCCAATCGGTAAAATAGTTTAGTTTCTACTCTGAGGTAGAGACAGACAGACATTCAGACGGAATTTCCCAAACCAATTTTTCGGATTCGTGGGTTCATGAAACTTCGAAAGTCATCAAAATCTTGAGTTCAATTATTTTGATGAGTACAATACTTTCTATACCTCTAAGGTGGGGAGAAATTAAAAACTAGAATACAATATTTATTCATATGAGTGTTTATATAAATAATTAAAATAAAACTTAAATCGTTACATTGAAATAGTAAAAATAAGTAATGATATATATAATAAATAAATCTAAATGTGTTTGATCATTTTACATGTTATAAGCAGAATCTGAAGGCAAATAACAGGATCAACCTTTGCTTTTTCCGTTGACTATCACAGGGAAAGGAGCTTAAGACATTTTGGATTTTAAATGTTAATGTTCTGAAGTTTTTGCAAGAAGATCTAATGAGAGCACGCTTTTAAAAGATGCAAATTGGCTATAGGATTTATTTTTTCTAGCGGACACCATGGGTTCTTATTAACAGGCATGATGAGCTTTTGCAAGCTAAACACAATCTTTTTCCAAACGTATTCAGCTCAGTCCAGGTTTTGAAACAATGATCCTTATGCTGGGTCTGAATCTCCCTCAGAATGTTCTCTCCCATTTTCCTCAAATGATAAAACATTCCAACAATCAGTGTTCATTGATAGATATATACAATCCAGATTCAGAACACTCTTTAGAAACCAGGTTTTAAGACGTTGAGGACGAAAATAAAATATTTCACCTTTTCCATTTTTAAGGAGGAAACCGATTTTCACCCTTGTTCTTCAGAACAATGATGCAATTCACAGTAAGTACACCGGAATCCAACCAGTTCAGGATGCAATTCACAGTAAGTACACCGGAATCCAACCAGTTCAGGATGACAATTCACAGTAAGTACACCGGAA